>JAADWP010000569.1:0-19479 GCA_023336215.1 Globisporangium iwayamae
AGGCGTGACAGGTCAGTCAGGCCTGGCGAAGGTGATGACGGTCTCCGTAGACTGCAGAGACGTGCCAACCGTTTACACCACACCAATGACGCCGCAGCTTCTGCTGATCCAAAGGAGTAGACTGTGAGCCGATTGGAGAACAAACGGACCAGTCCTCGACGGCAGGCCGGGTTTGTCTGACAAGTACACTTGGCGTGATCACATTGCCCGGTTCGACGAGGTCAGGCGCCATGCCAACAGCTTCAACATCCGTGCAGAAACGGGACGTTTGCCCAGGTCAGGCACATCAAAGGTTCGGATAGAACTCTGCACTGTAATCTATACAAACGCAAAGTGTATCAGCGAGTTCAGTCCTATGTTTCTTACTGACCACAGCGGGTCACGCGTCTTCCCGCCACGCATTGCGCTGTTCTAGCTGATACATTTGGCGTTTGGATGGTTGCGAGTGCAGAGTTCTATCCAAAACCAAACAATAGGAGTCTTTGGTATAAATCAGAACTTGAATTTTCCACTTCTTTTTCCAAAATTTAGGTATCCCCAGATTTTCGTGGGTTTTTTTGGTGTCCTCGTGCGTTGGACATGTCCCGCTCTGCTCAGACGAGGCGCGTTCCCGATCGAGGCGAGCCCGCCCCTGCTGTCCTGGAAATGGCAGAGCCCGCCCCTGTCGTCGTCCGCATTGCGCCCCAGTTGCCAGAGAATCAAGAGGAACTTTGCTGACCTTGCCGGGCACGCGCGTGCCGACGTCGAAGCCGCGGCGGATTTGTTGGAGAGTCGCAAAGAGAAACCTGGCGTAGCGCACGAACGTGCAAATCGCCAGCACTTGTACGTCCAGTGGGGTGTTCTGCTTTGCTGAAGTCATGGTAGAGGATGATACTCGGCGGGTGAGAGGTGAGCCTGAGTCTGAGCTTGTGCTTGGGTGGATGTGGATGTTTTTGTGTGTGGGCGATCGATGGCGAAACGAGGAGTGAGAGAATGACCAGCAGTTGGATTTCGCCTCGTTACCTACATCTAGGCCACAGCGCGGGTTTTTGATGTTGATCGCGCCAGAAGTGCTCACACGTGGCAAGGCGGCGTGACGAGCAAACAACTTCAATATGCGAAACGCTTTCGTGTCGGGCGTGTCCATGGTGCTACCATGAGGACGATCGCACCAGCTCAAGGAGCGTGTAGAGTTCAGGACCGCCAGCAGCGCGCATATGCTTCGTGATCTCTCAATGTGAACACACGCTGAGCGTCGGCGTAAATTGTATTTGAAGCAGTTCGCGCGAGCTTGTGCTCGCAGTGGACCACGGCTTTTCGGTGGGCGCAGCTCTTCAGATGGGTTCAACTTAGAGTCTTGTTCAGTGGACATTCCGTGTGTGAGTTGCAGTGTTAACCACACAATCTCCCGACCCGCATTCTCGAATGCCGGGACTGAGAACTGCCTCTGGGACGGGTCCAGCCAGAAGCAGTGCGGTGGAGCTTGTCGTGTGGCGGTTGGGCTCCTCGGAATGGAAAAGACTGCAATGACACACACATCATCAACCAGTGCAGAAGCGCAAGTGAGCTCTGTCATGAACATACAGTCGATGGTACGTTTGGGATGCCCTGTTCGCGTGACGCCGAGGCTGGTGCTCGGAGGGACTCGAGGCGGCCAGGGGCTTCGATCTTGCGCTGGATCTCGTTTATCGTCGCGCTCATCTTCGTGGTGCAGGGCCACATCGATCTGGACTTCCGCTCGTAGCAGTGATCCCGTGACAGACAAGTACGCGAATGATGATCCTGAGAATATCGCTCCCGAGAAGCTCACGGTTGTCACGCCACCCGCGAAGGACGATCCCCGGCATGTGTGGCGCAACCCGGTGCCACATCCAGCATACGACCTCAAGGAGATCGCAAAGAGCATCCAGCAGACCCACCACGACCCCAAGCAGCTGCACGAGCGTGCGGCGCTCTCAGCAGTCAAGGCGCTGCGTAGTGGCTTTGATTTTGTGTCGCACTACCGCGGTCCAGGGGGTGAGATGACGGAGCGCGACTGGCTCAACCGCTGCCTGTTCCTTGAGTCCATCGCTGGGGTACCCGGCATGGTCGCGGGAATGGTGCGTCATCTCCATTCCATCCGAGCGATGCGGCGCGACTATGGCTGGATCCACACGCTGCTTGAAGAAGCCGAGAACGAGCGCATGCACCTGCTCATCTTCATGAACATGAAGCAGCCCGGGTGGGTCATGCGTGCGGCGGTGCTCGGCGCCCAGGGCGTGTTCTTCAACGTGTTCTTCGCCGCGTACCTGGTCTCACCACGCACGTGCCACCGCTTCGTCGGGTACCTGGAGGAAGAGGCCGTGAAGACGTACACGGGCCTGCTCAAGGACATCGAAGACGGTCATTTGCCGCAATGGGAGCACCAGGTTGCGCCGCTTATCGCTCGCAAGTACTACGAGCTGCCGGAAGACTCCAAGATTGGCGACATGGTTGCGTGCATTCGCGCCGACGAAGCGAACCACCGCGACGTGAACCATACGTTCGCGGGTTTGGACCAGCGCAAGGGCGTGAACCCATTTATCCGCCATGGTGAGGATAAGCGCATGCACAGCGAGTGAGTCAGTGAAATCGAATGAGTGAATGGGAGCGGTTGAACGATGAGACCATTTACATACGTTTTCAAGATGATGACTACATGCAAACTTGAAGAAGAGCACAAGGCGTCACGTACGAATACCATTGCGCACTTCCAGCTAGTTGATAACTGCAATAACACCGCTGATGCCGCCTGTGAGCACGCAAATCACGCCGACCATCCACGAGAGCATGCGCAGCAGCGGCTTCTTGCTCGCGTACGCAATTGTGTGTACAATGCGCATACACGTGAAGATCACAAGTGCCGCGATGTTTGCATTCTGGTTCGCACTGACGGAGATGGAAATGAGGAAGAGCACGAGTGCCAGCGGGATGGCTTCAATGTCGTTCTGCACGATGCGCTTCCAGCGCAGCTCGTCGTGGATCGCAGTGCGGATCACTTCATCAGGGTGGTCGAGACGGTAGTCGAAAGACTGATCGGGTTTGCCTCTGGCCTGCGGGAGCGCGGCGTCCTCGGGCACGCGCGTGCCGGCGTCGAAGCCGCGGCGGCCCTGTAACATCGTGATCGTGAGGAACTTAAGGTAGAGTACGAAGGCGCAGATCACCAGTACTTGCACGTCCCGCGGCGTCTTGAGCTCGGACGCCAGCAGCGTCGTCGACATGGCTGTTATGGGTTCTGTGCAGGTCGGTCGATGTGAGCACGAGCCGGCGAAACGAAGAATAAGCGTGGGCAGGAAACGCGTGGATCTCCTCACTCCTCTCATCCATCCTCCTCTACATTATCAGCCTGTTGATGTAGAGGCAGCCATGGAAGCATTCTCATTGCGAACCATTTGACTTGAGCGAGAGAGCTCATCTGCGCGCGCACGCACGGCACCCGTGACTCGATGGAGAGGGAGACAGCAGCAATGCACCCCGTGCGACGCCTAAGCCAAATGCGTCAGGCGGCGTTGCAGTGCCACTCGATATTGTACAAGGCTTTCCGCCCGCACTGCATTCTCGCCATCCATGTCTTCTTTGCGTGCGAGAAGCGGCTGAAATGGCTTCAGCCTGTGGGATTCATTCAATTTCTCAGGTGGAAGCGCGTCCCGAACTGGAGCTTTCACTTGGAGTTTGTAAGAAGCTCGTGTCTCGAATAATGCACACAAGGGAGCGAGCCAGTTGAAGCTGGAGGGAAGAACTATAGAAGGAATGCACTCGCATCGACTTGACTTCCTGGCCAACGAGTCGGATGACGAGAGCTCAACCGGCCACGTCAGCTATGTGCTGCTGCGAAAGAAAAGCAGCAGCTCTATGCATCGTACTGGAGCACGCGAGACTCCCTTCGCTTGCGAGGACTTCACCTCGCTGCCAGCCATTTGCTATTCGTCAAGGTGTTGGCTGCTCATACCAGTCGCGCAGCGCAAGCTGCGAGCAATCTCATTCCTGCGCCTCTACTACTCTTTGCTCATCGGTTCAGGTCCATTTGTCTCGCGGGATGTTGAAGCGACCTCAGCAACGCTAGCTATGCTGACCGAGGCTGATAATGTGGAGTACGGCTTCTTTGCTGGTAAGCGCGAGCATTTCCGCGTTCACGTTCTGATCACCACCACCGATGGGGATGGATGAGCGCGAACGGGATGCCTTCAACATAGTTCTGTAGTATGCGCCTCGGTCGCAGTTCGTCCTGAATGGTGGTGCGCACGATCTCGTCCGGGTGGTCTATTTGGATACTGAACGACCAGGTCGATTTGTCCTTGGTCATCGGCAGTGCGTTGTCATCAAGGGTGTGTGTGGGGTGCTGCGATGTGTCGTCGACACGCTGTGGGTGTCCATGAGTACGACGGTATCTATCGGAAAGGGAGCAGCGTAGGCATCATGCTACTGGAACGCGATCATACTTGGAAGTGTCTGTGTTCTCTGTGAGATCGGCTGAGGTTTGGTATTAATTTTGGTGTCATGTGTCAGTCAGTCCGCGCGAATTCTTTGTGTGAGCGAAAGCTGTGTACCCAAAAATGAGGAAAAACGCCTTCGAAATATAAATTCCAAGATAGTGCGACAAATAACTAGAGGACTATGGTATACTCCCGCACTCCCTTCTCACTGGCCCGCTTCGAAACCAGACCCATTTTCTTGATCTGTTTTGGAAACCAAGCATACAAATAGCTGCTTAACAATCTAAACTAGCTATCTCACTCACCTCTCCTCATCAGCGCTCAATATTAGGATATCAAAAAGGAGATTGGGAGTTCTTGCCACATTTCGACTACCGTATACAAATTCCAACATAAAGTATCCAAATACGTCCGGAAGACTGCCAATTCATTCAGGAATTGCTATCAGTAAGCCAAAATTTGGAGTAATCAACAGGTCTTCAGTCTATCATCGTGATGCGCAATACCAAGAAGAGCTCACGAGCGGCTTCCCACTCGCCGACCGCCGCCGCCGCCGCCGTCGCCGCACCAGCAGCACGCAGCGAGATGGCGCGCGCGCCGTCCATGTCCTCCTGGCAGCAGCAGCGCAAATCCAAGGCCAAGGCGCGCAGCAACATGCCTCCACAGGAGCAAACCGTCGTGACCTTTGCCGCCGCGTCTCTGGTTACGACGGCCTCCTCCGAGAGCCCTCAACGCAAACAGGCGGCCTCCAAGAAGAAGCTCGGACATGCGAACAAGCTCGCAGTTAAAACTCAGCAGTCGATGTCGACCATGCGCCGCGCGGATCCTGTGCAGACGCTGCCACCCGAGATGATGGCGCTGCTGTTTCCGTTCCTGACGTGGAAGGACACGTCCGCCATGGCGCTCGTGAGCGCGAGCTGGCACCACCTCACCATGGAGAACAAGCGCGCGCACTATGAGTGGAAGAACACGGTGATCATCGGCCAGACGGCGGCCGAGAGCTTCGAGATGCTGCAGCGTAACGAGCGCGGATGTTTTAGTGCCTGCTTCGCGCCCAACTTGGTGATCGTGAGCGTCGGCTCGGGCGCCTCGGCCGCCTTCAAGACCGGCAGCTACTGGAAAAGTCTCGCGCAGACGCTCGAGAGCAACAAGCTTGTGCCACCGGGCTGTCCTGTAGTCACACTCTACACGCCCATGGGCGTGTTAGGCACGGGCGGCGAGGGTGACTCCATGGCGGCGCGCGAGTACGAGGAAGAGCTGGGCGAGTACGGTGACTCGCCGTCCAAGACCATGACGCTCTCCATTACAATCGCCCACTTACCCGACACTTCAATCGAAACGGCGGCTTTCGACCGCAAGTGGCTGCGCCAACAGGCCCGTGGCCGCGGAGAGGACGCCGAGTACCCGTTCACAAACACAATAAACGGCGGCAGTGAGTACGCAACTGACACCAAGAGTGACGACCCACCGTCGTTCCTACTCTTTAGTGTGAACGCCAACAGCTCGGAGGAGCTCGCGCCAATCGTGACGAGCTGGCACCCGGGAGCGCCGGTCGCTGGAGGCATCTTCCCCTTTGCAGACCGCTGTATCCCCATGGCGCTCTTCAGGCGCAACTCGACCCAGGAGCAGGAGCAGTCGCGCAAGCACCAGCTGGCACGCAAGGCCAAGCAAACGTCCGCGAGCGCTGGGACGCTCGAGTTCCCAACGAACTTGCTCGTACGTATCCACGGCAAGGTAGGCATGCGCGTGTTTGCGTCCTGCGGCTTCCACCCGATTACGCCCGTCGTCAAGTGCGAGACCGTCTCGTCGGCGTATCTGCTGGACCAGTTTGCGCACTACCGCGCGTACGAGACCGTGCTGTGGCGCAACCCGCTGACGGGCGAGGAGGTGCAGTACCGCCTGATCGATCTGCTGCGCCAGTATGGCTCGTTCACGCGCGAAAACTCGCTCAACATCTACACGAGCGCGAGCCTGGCACCCATGCAGGCGATCGTCGAGGCTTCGAAGGAGTGCATCGAGAGCGAGCTGATCGCGACGGCGCCGCTCGCTGAGACGATCGACCGCCTCGACATGCTCATCTGCACAGCCGACGGCGACGTGCTGTCCATGGACAAGCACTGGGAAGTTGGCCGTTTCGGCTTCGTGGCCGTACAGATCCCTGAGTGTGGCAAGTTCGCGCACCGAATAGCGCTCACGTCGCTCAAGACGCGCATGGCCGAGCGGAGAGAGACCCCTCTGGGCGCGTTCATGGTCGAGTGCGCTCTGAAAGGCCAGGAGCTCTACGGCGAGACAGACGTGGAGACCAAGATCTACGAGCAGATCTTTCCCGGACTGCCGCTCTCAGGCTGCTTCTCCGGCGGTGAGGTTGGCCCCGTGGCCTACCCGATGGGTCTCTCGTCGTGCATGGTGGCGAACGGACCGCGGCTCCAGGCCAACACCACGACGGGCGCGATCTTCTACGTCAAGAACCCACGAGCACCATCAGCCTGACTCCAGCCAACCTGACCTAGAGTTTGCTGAACTACGATGCTACAGTCACGATTTCTTTCGTGGCTTGAAATTATTTTCGTCGAGTACGAACCTCTCGAGGCGACATCATCTCGCTCCATGCCATGGGAAGCTATCGAACTATTATGAAGAGCTCGTGAGCTTAGTGTCTGGCTGACTCTATGCTTTAAGCGCGTCTCGTTATCACCGCGGCAGTGGCTGCCAGCCAGCCAGCCATTCGTTCATCTAATCACGTATGATATAGAGATCACTTGCTAGTGATGCAGAAAGAAAAATTAAGGACGCTGCAGTACTGTAAAGTTCATCACAGACACACTTGAAAAACATTGAAAACCCTGTACTTATTTATCACTTGGTGATTGCCATCTCACTAACGAACCAACACCTGACTGACTCCTCGCTGGTTGTTATCGGTTTCTACTCGCCGCCACTACTCTTTCTCACACGCGCGCGCGTCGTGATCGGCTGCTCGCAGTCCTCACTGCGCGCCTGAGAGCTCCTTCGTGAATCTCGCGATCTCCTCGTGAGCAGCTCGCAGCTTGGCGCGCGTGAGCCCACTCACCACCGACTGCAGCGTGAACGTGTACGTGGTTTCCCACAGCACGCCCTCAGTATCGATCCTGATAGGGATTCGCAGAATTAACTAGCCCGAGTCCTCGCCATCGTCTGCGCTCTCAGAGGTTCTGTTCGCCAGGCGGATACTCGCACAAGTGATCGCGGGTTTCTTGCTTTTCTTTGAGCCTTCCACTGCAGACTTCTCCAGGGTCGTCTGCGATTCGCAAGCGCCAAGCAACAACATCGCGTGAGGTTCCATCGAGATAGTGGGCCATACGTAAATTCGATGTCAATGCACATACAGCACCGCAATACACTTGAGCACCATCTCTCTGGGCACGCCCTTCGCATCTTCGGCGAACTCGATGTCCATTACCGCGCATTTCCTACAAGCACGAGTTCATTGTCTTCGGTTAGCGAGTGAGGACATCAAGACTATGTATGCATGCTGAGAAATGGGAATACTCACCCACCACTGCTGGCCTGAGCGCTCGCTCTGCAGCAGGATTTGGACGCTCTCAGGACAACTCGTGTCGTTCCGGGAAGCTGTAGCGGAGGCCCGAGAGTAGCTCCAGTCCTTCCTCCACAGCCTCATCTGAGATCTCTTCTCGCGCATGTTTCTCCATGTTCTGTATACAAGAAGAAGCGATAGTGAGAACGAATCACCTGTGAGATAAGGCACTGCAAAGGCACTTGGGACTGATTGTGTGTGTGACAGTTGGTTGGCTGACTAGACCTCTGGTTAGGACGAGTGCGAAAAGCACTCAGACGCACCAGACTCGACGAGAGAGAAAGCCCTCACCACTTGAAGCTGTTTGCCATCATCACTCACATAGGGAGAGAACCAATTTCAAAAGGACTACGAAGTATCACTTGTCGATCTGAGCGAGGCGAAGTACCGCTAAGCTCTTCTACGAAGCCGTCACTGATATATAAAAATCGTCTTCAGTTCTTGACTTATTGACTGCTGTAGCGCGGAGCTTGCGTCGCGGACGGAGTACCGGCGTCGTGAAGGGAGAAAGCTGGTCTGTTGTGGTGAAGTTGGTTGTGTTGCACCGACCGAGATGGTGGCTTGGAATTGCAGAGAGAGAGAGAGAGAGAGAGAGTTGCATTCAGCCAACCAACGTTGGTTATTTTGCTTCAGCTCTAAAATAACCAACGCTCAAGCCAGAAAAAAGCAAGCAGAATCAAATGGGATGGGTTCTTTTGAGAAGAAGAGCACCTCTGATTGGCCAATAATTTATTGCTGATCTTATAGAGAGACTTCGACGTGCTGTTCTTGTAAGCGCGAGGTCGCTCTTGCTCTGCTCTGTTGTTTGTCGCTTGCTGTTGTTTGCTCGCTCGATCTTTGACGTGGCACATTTCCCCCCAGAGCAAAAAGCAAAAGGCAAAGCAACAAGCGACACCAGAGCGAGGAGCGCCTCCCTCCCTCCCTCTCTCCCTCCCTCCCTCCTCCCTCTTTGCGGCGCCCCCTCTGCACGCGCACGTCCTCAGAGAGACCCTCGGTCTTCACTCATCCATTAGCGCCGTGTCTGAGCTCTCGAACAAACCATCTCCGACCACTGCGCGCGCACTAGAGCCCACGAAAGAAAATCAGCCCCGCAACAAGAAGTCAACATGTCGGCAATCTCGCAGTTCTACATCCTGTCGAACCGTGGTGACTCGATCATCTTCCAGGACTTCCGCGGCGACGTAGAGAGTAACTCGGCCGAGATCTTCTTCCGCAAGGTCAAGTTCTGGGAGAAGGGCGACGCGCCGCCGGCGTTCAACGTCGACGGCATCAACTACCTCTACGTGAAGAAGAACGCGCTCTACTTTGTGGCCACAACGCGGTATAACGTGAGCCCTGCGTACATCCTCGAGCTTCTCACGCGCCTCTGCCGCGTCTTCAAGGACTACTGCGGCGTGCTCTCGGAGGAGACGCTGCGCAAGAACTTCATCCTGTGTTACGAGCTGCTCGACGAGACGCTTGATTATGGCTACGCGCAGGACACGAGCACGGAAGGGCTCAAGGTGCACGTGCACAACGAGGCGATCCTGGTCGGTGACGCGGCGCTCGCGAAGCCCAGGACTGGCACCAAGTTCATGAGAAGCGGCAACTCCAACATAAAGTCAGCGATTGCGGTGAAGAAGCCCGTGGCGACCGCGGGACAGAGCTCGAAGAAGCAGGACGAGAACGAGCTCTTCTGCGATATCCTCGAGCGTCTCAACGTGGTGTTCTCGTCGGGCGGCCAGATGCTCAACGCGTCGATCGAGGGCCGCATCCAGCTCAAGAGCTACCTGTCGGGCAACCCGGAGCTGCGCCTTGCGCTGAACGAGGACCTGGTGATCGGCAACGCCGGTCCGCGCGCCTACGGTCAGGTGGTGCTAGACGACTGCAACTTCCACGACTGCGTGCAGCTGGACGAGTTCGAGCGTGACCGTGTGCTGATCTTCCAGCCGCCCGACGGCGAGTTCACGGTCATCAACTACCGCATCACGGGCGACTTCCGCGCACCTTTCCGCATCTTCCCGTTCGTCGAGGAGCTCTCACCCACGAAAATCGAGATGGTGCTCAAGATCCGCGCCGACATGCCCGAGAACAACTACGGCGCGAACGTGATCATCCGGTTCCCCGTGCCGCAGTCGACCGTGGCCGTCTCGTGTGACATCGGTAAGAACACGGCTGGCCAGCTCGCCGAGTACCGCGAGAATGAGAACCAGGTGCGCTGGGCCGTGAAGCGCTTCACGGGCGGCACGGAGCTCACGCTGCGCGCCAAGATCACGCTCGGTCAGCCGAGCCCGCACGTGCGACGGGAGATTGGGCCGGTGAGCATGAATTTTGAGATCCCCATGTACAATACCTCGAGCCTGCAGGTGCGCTACCTGCGCATCCCGGAACACGCGCGCCACCCGAACTACACGTACAAGCGGTGGGTGCGCTACGTCACGCAGTCGAGTGCCTACGTGTGCAGAATTTAAGAACCAACAACAATGTGCATTGTGTTGTGCTGGATGGCGGTGGGTCGCAATGCCACACAAACAAACGAACAAACAAGCCCGTGATTAGATTCTCAACAAGAAACAAACAAACAAGTGCATGTCGTCTCCCTCATAAACACACAACACCAACAAAAACAAAACAAGAAACAAACAAGTCTTGCAACTGTTGTTCTTGCTTGCATGCGTGTGCATGTGCAAGTGTGTTTGTGTTTCATCGTCTGCATTCTTCTATTCATCCTGTGGGGTTTGCACATCGTGCCAACAAACCTACTTGCGCTAGCTTGCTAGCTTGCTCAACCCTTGCGCTGTACTTGCATGCCACTCACTCACTGCTTGTGTCCTTTGATCTAAGCAGCGACCTTGGCCTGCGTGCTGAGCTCGTGGGCCGTCTGCGTGAGGTCGCGCAGGATGTCGCACAGGCGCTTGTGGTTGAACACGCGCGTTGGGTAGCGGTCCTCCGTCAGTTTGAGCTGCTTCTTGTTGGCGTCGTAGCGCGGGCCAGCGAGCTGCTTGACGATCTCGAGGCCCTCCTTGCTTAGGCCCTGGAAGCACGCGAGCGGCACCTCCATCACCACCTTGGTGTCGTACGTGTTCTTGTCCTCGATGAAGAGGCGCTCGTCAAAGTCCTCCAGCGGACAGTTGAGTGTCATCTTGATCGACTCGCCGTTGAACAGCTCGTGGATCTGCGTCTGCCACGACACTACAAGTTGTGCAAAACAACAACAACAAACAAGCAAGCAAACAGGTTGCGTCAGTTGTTGTCCACATGCGCGATGACACGCAATAAATAAGTAGACCACCACAACAGCAATGCAAGACAAGCACGCAAACAAACAGGTACGTACGGTCTAAGTACGGTGTGAAGTCTGAAAAAATCTGCAGCTTCTCGACCTCGTGCTTCATCGCATCGTCAAAGTTTGCGGGAAAGTCCTCGCTCCAGTACGCCGGGTAGTCGAAGACCTCGAGCTCCGCCTCGGGCTCCTTCTGCGCGCTCTTGTTGAACGAGAAAGTCTTCTTCTTGCGGTACTGCGACTTGGCGCCGTCCTTGCCGCCCTCGGCGCTCGCCACCGCGTTGTTACCGCTGTTGCTCTTCTTGTCCTCGCCGAAGAGCAGGTTGCGGCTCTTGCCCGACGTCGCGTTGCGGTTGTTGTTGCTGCTGCGCGGCTTGCGCTGCTGCTGCGGCTGGCGCGGCTCGCCCGCGTCCGTCGACAGGAAGCGGCCCACGATGCACTTGGCGTTGGTTGCCAGCAGCTCCGCGGCGGCGACGCTGCCGGATTTGCGTGCGATTAGGCTCAGCATCTTGCGTGTCGTGTCGTTCGAGAGGTTCCGCTTGCTTGCTTTCCAATGCTGGCCGCCACAAAACAAGGGGCCAATCTGATGGCAGTCCACGGCGACGCCCTAATTACGAAAATTCGCTGTAAGTACGAGAGTAGCCATGAATACCGGTAATACCTAATCAAAGTATCAGTATTTCGTACGTAGTGTAGTAGTGCATTGATTAAGTACGATATTCTGGTGCTAATGGAGAAGCCTGTCCAAAAGCGGAATTCCAGCCGAGTTGAGATGGAGATGTCGTCACTGCTGCTGCGTCGGCGTGTGTCCGTGTGTGCGTGCTTGCGTGTATTGTGTGTATATATTAGCGTGTGCGTGCATGTGTATGCTGCGTATATATGTGTGTATGTTACTATTGTACTCACTGCACAAAGGAGGCCCGCTCTCTGACGTCACGCGCCACCATTTGCCAGAGAGAAGCCTTCTCTTTTACTCACTCACCCACACTTGTGTGGACGAGATTGGTCCCTTGCAGATATGAACGCGCGCTTGCTAGAGATCGCAACTTGACAGGAAACGCGAGAGACTGGGGAGGTTGGTTTTGAGGACCCACGCCGCACTATGGGGCCGCTCATCATAAATGTTGGTATCCTTACAAGAAATACTAGCGCTCTCCTTTCACGGAGCAGCACCGGGGTCGCGGGACTCATGATCGCTTCTTTAGCACTAAGGTGACGAAGGTATTCGCGCGCGCGTGGCTGTTCTCCCGACCTCCTTGCCTTATGGAGCTCGGTCTCTGTTGGATCTCGCCTTCCTGTGCGTCTCTTCTTGCGTCACGATGAGCACTTATCCTGCTGGTTTGCAGAGGTGTATTGCCCCCAGGAATCAAAACTCATCAACATTTTTTTAGGTTCGAGATCTTCATTTACTGGACAGGAAGAAACATCAGGAGTATAAAATGATACAGGTTCTGGTAGCCAAGCAATGAGTGCATTTGAAAGAATATCACATCTTAAAGTATTTTTACACTACGGTTGCAATTACTTCTGATAGGGTATTTATCACGAAGGAGCATTTTCCAATCGAAAAGCAAACAACACACACACAAAACCCACACGAGCGAAAAATATGGCGCCACCCACTCCGACGACGTGCCCACTGCTGATCGAGAGCCACGCGCTGATCGACTCGCTGGGCTACGTGGACACTGAGTTCGAGAGCCAGCACGCGCGTAACGTGGTGCAGCAGCAGATCCGTGCTGAGATGACCAAGTTCGCACCGGCGGCCGACGACTACCTGGCGTTCCTGCCGGACTACGCACCCGAGTTCCGCGGCCACCCGCGCCTACAGAGTGAGTACAAGCGCGTGAAGGCCAACATCCCGCTGGATGCCATCGACATGAACCGCTACGTGGTCAAGGAGCCGATCGGCAAGAGCGCGAACGACGTCGCGGCCTGGGAGGCAGCAATCAAGCAGCTCCAGGTCCAACTCGAGCACCAGAGCAACCGGTATGAGGCATTCCTTCCTCTATTGTTTATGTGGATCTTGTGGATGTGCTGGACGGATTCTTAAATGTTTCTGCGAATAGCGTAATGAGCCTGGAGCTGCAGCAGGCGTACGGCGCGAAGCTCTGGAAGGTCAAGGCGGCCGTGCTTGACGGTCTCAACGCGCAGTATGCGCACAAGGTGGCGGAGACGAAGGCCGAGGCCGAGGCCATCAACGTCAAGCGGAAGCAGGAGCAGGTGCTCAATGCCGAGAAGCTGCAGACGTACCACCGCAAGTACATGGACCTGCTAGACAAGACCTTCTCGATCAAGGTGCGCCGGTTTCTTCGTATACTACGTTGGAGATCTTCTTGTTGTGCTGATGCTGACGAGTGATTTTTTTGTGCGTATCATTAAACAGCGAGCATGCGACGCCCAAGAGCAGCGTCTTCTCAAGAAAGTCCGGACAGAATAACCAGCAGACAGCAGCAGTAAGTAAGTACACTGTATGAAGAGAGAGAGCTCATTGGCTGGTGGTATTGAATTTGCATTTTGCTAGAAAAGCTTATCTCGCTGATCTCTGTCCCCAGCTATTTGATTTAGCACAAGGAGCAGCTCGTCACATGCGCTGTGTGTGGAACGTTCGAGTGTATTTGGTGTTTAGAGCTGTGTTCCAGGTACTCTGTGGTCACAAAGCGCTATCCTGCTGAACACTCGTCAACCAACAATACACCCTGAAGCACGAGCTGTGAACCTTTGTAGTATGATATAAAGAACACGCGGACCGCAAGAAGCTTCGCTTTTTTATGAGGCGTTCGCTTACTTGCCCGCAGCCGTCGTGGTCGTGGGTGTGGTGGTGGCAGCCGCAGCAGTGGTCGTAGGTGTCGTCGTGATGGTCCCAGTCGTGGTCTTGGGGGTCGCCGTCGTTGTTGTAGGCGTTGTAGTCGTGGACGTCGTACCGACAGTGGCGGAGGACGCCGAGGTCGAGCTGCCGTCTGAGCTCGCGGTGCTGCCGACCGTCTTGGACAGACACGGGATGATGCCGTTGCCCTTGAGCGCCTGCAGCCCCTTGGCGTAGTCTTCATTGTACGTGTCCCACTTCTTGTCCGCGTACAGACCAAACTTCCAGTTCGACTTGCCGCTGCCCTTGGCCACGTACACGTCATTGAAATCGTACTCGCCGTCCGGGTTGAGCGCCCAAGAGAAACCGCCCGACATGCCCTTGTCTGACGCGTACGAGATCAGCAGGTCGATCACACGAGTGCTCGTCTTGCCCGCCAGCAGCTCCGCCGAGCCATAGATACCACCAAACTCGCCATAGAACGTCGGGATGCCCGATTTGGTCATCGCGTTACCGAAAGACTCGTCCAGCACCTTTGTGAGCGCAGACTTGAGCGACGCGTTGCCCTCCGCCGTGTTCGGGTACTCCTCCACGGTCACAGTGCCATCCGCGGCTGTGCTCTGCTTGGCGAAGAAGTACGCCGCCGGGTACACGCTGGGCGAGTAAAAGTGCGGCGCGAAGACGATCTTGTTGTTCGGTGAGAGCTTGATCGGGTTCAAAGTTGCGTTCTGCAGACTCGCGCCGTACCAGTCGCTGTACGTCATGTTCACGCCGTTGATCTCCTTCACCTGGTTCTGTGCATAAAGACCCTCAACCACGATGAGCCAGTTCGGGCAGATCTTCAGGATCGCCGCGCCGATCTTCTCCACGGCGCGCGGCCAGTTCTTTGCCGACGAACAGTACGAATCCGAGTCGCTCGCGGGCCAGCAGCCGCCCACGGGCTCGTTCTTGAGGTCGATGCCGATGATGTTGTACTGCAGGTCGTTGCAGAGCTCCGTGGCGAGCGTCTGGTACATCTTGATCATCTTCGCGAGCGGGTATGCGTCCGAGAACCAGAGCGGCTCGGACGTGTCCAGCGTGTACTCCGGGTCGATCTTGTGGATGTCGAGCATCACGGCGATCTGCTGCTTCGCGAGCCCCTGCACAATCTTCTTGATCATGTCCATATACGTGCCCACGTTCAGGTCCGTGGCCAGGCGGCTCACGAACTTGGTTGTGTCCGGTGCCGAGTTCTCGATCACCATCTTGGCGTTCAGTGGGAGGCGCACGGCGTTGATCTCCATCTTGGCGAGCTTCTCGGCGATCTCATCCTGTTTTTGTTTGTTGCAAACGACAGTCATTAGCGTCGGTTATGGATCCTTCAGTCTTTTGTTATAAATGACGTACTAGGTCGCTCTGGCCGGTCGCAAGGCCGTGCGGCACGCCCTCGACATTCTCCATGCCGCTCCAGTTGATGCCCGTGAAGCGCACTTCGTGCTTCTCGTTGTCGTCCCCGCCGGTCGCGTACAGCTTACCGGCGTCCGTGATGTAGTTGGGCAGCGTGCACACTGTTTATACAATAACGACACACATAGAGAGATCAGATATGATAATTAAGTACCACCTATACGCTTGACATACACACCAAGTGATGCTGAATAAAAACGACGCACCCTTGATCGGGATGGACTTCTTGGCGATGTTCGGCGTATTGATCTCCTCGGAGAGCGTCTGCTGCGTCTGTGCCTTGTCGTACATGTCGATCGAGAAGTACGTCATCGCGGCGATGGCGCCGGCCGTGACGATGAGCAGGAAGAGCGCACCGGGCCACACTTTCTTGCGCCCCGAGTACTCCTTCTTCTTCGTCTCGTTCTCGTCCAGCAGGCCGATCGTGATGTCCGGGTGCTGCGCACCGGCAGCACCAAAGCCCGTGGCCGTCATGCGCCCCGCGCCTCCCGCGCCAAAGGTCATGCGCTGGGCCGACTCGTTGTTGAGGCCGTTGTCCAGGTAGCTCCCATAGAGCACCTCGGCGGACGTATCTTTCCACACGTGCTTGCCGCTGTGGTCCGACTCGGCGGGCGAGTCCTGGTACATGGTGGCTGGCTGTGTGTGTGCGAGTGTGTAAAGTGCTGGTGCCCAGGCGCAGCGAGGAGAGGGGTATGGAGCGATATGGAGAGAGGGCGCTCGTGATGCAGGCGACAGCTTCTTGGACGGAGAGCTCTTGGGAATGGGCTTGTCTATTGCGTGGTCTGGATATTTTCGCGACACCACTTTTTCTTTTCTTTTGGGAGAGGAATGAAGAAATGAGTGAGCAAAGAGGTCATTTTGATTGGTAGAAACATTTCATTTAAAGCTATTTAATTGGTTGAAATACATTGACGATATGTGATTGGCAAAAACAACAGCTACATCGTACTTATACGAGCGCAAGCAGTAGAAATTTGGGTGGCGGGTAGGGTTATACGCACGAATAGGATCGGGTCGTGCGACGCCATTCCATACAAAGCCAAGTCAAAGACAATCGCCAGACAATCACAAAGCTGACGACGCAAGCTGGCGACTTCTGTTTTCATGGATCAACCACCACCACAGCGACCAGAATCAGAGTCAGTGACTTCTCACAACGGACTGACTTCTCACCGACGGAGGACGTGGCCAATGTTCATGAGCAAGGCGGGCGCGGCAGCATCATGCCTGTGTAATATAACAAACGATCGATAGACCGCAACAACGAATGCACAAACCAAAGCTATCCTGTCCAAGTTTAACGAAAAACAATTTCTCTCTCCTCTCTCTCGCGAAATGTGCCATACTTACATCGGTCGGTGCCACACTTCCTCGCATTGGTACGCCTTGGGAGTGAGCTGGATAACCACGTGCAGTGGGATGTTGAGCGTCGGGCACTCAGATGGAGCCTTATTCGTCAGGTACGCGTAGAGCACGCGCAGGATGGCTTGGTGCGCCACGATGAGCACTGGGCGGTCCATGCGCATGAGCTCCGTGATCACCGGCTCCAGGCGGTGGATCACGTCCTGGTACGACTCGCCGCGCGGGTAGCGGTAGTTCAACTTGTTGTTCTTGCGCGCCAGGTACTCCTCGGGCATCTCGTCAGCCACCTGTTCGTACGTCATACCGTCGCACACCCCCGCGTCGATCTCGTCCAGCTGCTTCCACTTGACCACCGAGCGGCCACGCGTCGCGATGCGCTCCACCGTCATCCCCGTCCGCAGCATCGTGGACGTCCACACCGCCAGCTCCGTGTCGGGCGCTGGGTAGTACGCCTCAATGAACCGGTCCAGCTGGATCGCGTACTGCAGGCCAAGCGGGCTCAACGGCGCGTCACCTCCGATCCGCTTCTGCGTGTTGAACATGCTCTCGCCATGGCGACTGAGCCAGATCGGGCGCGGGCGCAACTGCAGATTCGCCATGAGGAACATGATGCGCGACTGCAAGTAGCCATAGATCTGGTTGCAGAAGATCTGGCGGCCGACGTCGATCACCTTAATGAATGGCACGTCTTCACGCTCCGCGTCCAGTTGCTGGTACACTGACTGGTAGTGCAGAATGCGGTTGTTGTAGTCCTCCGCGGTCTCCTCCATCGTCTGCCCGGCGTAGTCCTCCGAGTTGAGCTTCATCTCGTTAATTGACGACGCGATCAGCTCGGGCGACTCGCAGATCGACTCGATGAACATCATCTCGCATTTGTAGCGCTTCATCACCTCTTCGCGCAGCATCGTGCGGCGATTCCGCGTCGCGTTCGTTGCGTCGAAGATCACGCAGTCGCAGTTGTCGCTCTCTAGCGCCACAATCGAGTCTTCGAGGCATCGCTTGGCGAGATCCACGCGGATCTGCGATGATTCCTCGTTCAGTGGGTCCCAGAACGCGTGGTTCATGTTTGAGCCCACGAGCTTGCGGCGGTACTCGCCCGTGTTGAACACCTTCGACTGATGTCCCATCCACGTCAAGTGGCGTGCCAGCACGTGACCGATGAACGTTTTGCCTCGACCGGGCAGACCGACAAGGAACAGGATCATCTTTCCACGACGACGTGGCGCGGGCGTCGAGCCTTCGTGTGTCACCAAAAGTGAGCGATGGCCGCCGAGCTGCGCACGCATGCTGTGTTCGTAGGTCACGAGGTCGCCGCCAAAGTGCTGCGTTGTGGCCGCGAGGAGCACCGAGCTGGAAATCGCATTGTCGATGTAATTCGAGTACTTTGACGCGACCGTGACGTCTTCCACGGCGGGATGTCCGTGCTGCGCAAGCGACTTCTCGCTCTTCGAGCGCGTCAGCGTCCCCGCTCGCGAGCGAGGGCCACTATGGTGGTGGTGGCTGTCGTCCACGTGGATGCCGTACTCCGAGTCCATCGTCTCCTGAGGCGCACGCAACGGTGTAAGTACAGGCACTCCCTCGTCAACGCTGTGGGAATGAAGGCGGGTCAGGCGCTCTTTCGCTGGTGGCGATCGACTCGGGCGCATCACAGGCGACGTCTGCAGGCGGATCTTCATCAGTTCTTCCGTCGCAACCGGGTTCATCACTGGGTAGCCATTCTCGTTATCGCGGATGATCGTTCGGATCGGTTGCTGTACGACCTTCTTCTTCGTCTTTGGGTCGATCTCGCTCGTGATCGTGATGAAGTTGTTCAGGTTGCCGTACTCGTCCGGAGCAAACGCAACCTCCGGATCGTACTTCCACGCGCCGTCGACGCAGAACCTAAAAAAGTGCACGCCCTCCGGGAGGAAGAGCTTGACGGAGCAGTCGGATTTCACGACCTGCGCAGACGTCGCAGATTCCGCAGCCTCCTGTGATGGGGTGGTCGCATCGCCCGCGCGCTTCTTTAGCAGAATCTGCGAGCCCCAGCTACATGACACGAGGAACAAGATAAAACAAGAAGCACAACAACAGTCAGCATTTGCACTTAGAAATACGCTTACATAGATCCTCCTCATGCGTATGCAAGCACACACATGCACACGCGCGGACGACGTACTTGTTGAAGGAGCCCGTGATGCCGATCGTCGTACCGGTCTGCGACCATTCGAAGAGCACGGGGAAGAGGTCCGCCCCCGCGCCGTCCTCGTGCGTGCTGAAGTTGCACTCCTTGTGCTGCGTGGGGCTGCGCATGCTGCTGCTAGCGGCGTCCATGGCGTCTGTGACCGCTGTACTCGTCTCGGAGGTGCTCATACGCTCGACGGAATGCGATCGATGTGCGAGCTTGCGTGCCGTTTTGGATCTGTCTTCTTTTTGTCTTTTCTGATGAACAGTGAACCGCGGTTCACTTGAGACCGGCGAAACGCGTGCTCTATTTTCTGCCAATGAGATGCGTGATACATCCGGTTAGACTATAACTTCAGTATTGCGTACGATCAGACATACGCAGCATTAACTGATTCTTACAGTATACGGATTCATGAAGGTATATTTGTAAGCC
>JAADWP010000057.1:0-54490 GCA_023336215.1 Globisporangium iwayamae
CCCCCCCCCCCCCCCCCCCCCCCCCCCCCCCCCCCCCCCCCCCCCCCCCCCCCCCCCCAATGACTGGAGCGCTAGCAGACACTAACTTGTGCAGTGTGTCTGTGTGACGTGCTGTCTATCTGTAGCTGCCGTTCTTCAAGCGATATCGCCTTTGGAAGCGCTTCACGCTCTGGAAGCACGCGCTGAACGCCCGCAAGCGCGCCGACGCGCTCGTGTCGCTCAACCAGAACCTCTTCATCCTGCTGCCGCACTTGCACGACGCGCTCATCCAGCTGCGTCACGCGTGCATCGACCTGCTTCAGATCCATTTGTTTGAGTTTGAGCAGCAGAACCACAGTCATCAGCAACAGGAGAACCGATCAGCAACAGTGGATGATGGAGGGAGTTCGAGTGCAGACCCCCCGGGTCTGCACCAAAAAACGTTTACGCTGACAGAGTTCAGCATCCGCCTGAAGGCGCAAAAGATGGAGAGCGAGCGCCAGGTGGACCAGTTCATCGCGCAGGCCGAGATCATCGCCAAACATGCGTGCGAGAAGTACCTCTACGCGTTTCTACAGGGCACGGGTTTCAACAAACCCGCTGCGCTGAACAACAACAACAACAAGAAGCAGGAACCGCCTCGACGAGCGTCACAGCTGAACACACCGAGAGAGGAGGCGCGCCGCAAGAGCATGCTCGCAGCGCAGCCCAAGAGAGACCCGGACGAGAAGATGACGTACACGGAGCGCGCGACGATGCGCACGCAGTGTCGGCGCATGACGCAGTTCCTGCGTGTAGTCGAGTTCTTCATCTCGGACGCGCTGTTGTGTATGGCGATTTCGTCAGCCGAACGACTGCGGCGAGCGATGGCCAAGATCAAGACGGAGGCAGGAGGTGAACGACGCGCAAGCGATCGCAGTGACTTGGTAGCAGCCAACCAGAAGACGTCCAGCCTGACTCAACAGCGTCTAGCCACTATCCCACCACTGTTCCGAGTCGAAGTAAACCTGCTCTCTGCGGCACCGCCTTTGATTGGAGCGACCACTGCAGCTTCGTCTCGAAGTATGGGTTCGACAGCACGACTCGTGCGCCGGAACTCGGGTTTCTTGACGCTCAGCCCGTCGTCCAAACCGTCGTCATCGTCATCGCAGTCATCGTCATTCTCGAGCGAGTTGCTCACATTCACTCCAAACACAGAGTCGCTGCGCTCCCAAGTCGAGACGTTGATCTTCAACGGACTCAAGGCTGTGACGAACCGCGAGCGGTTGCTCTGCAATCCGATCTTCAAAGTGTACGTCGAGACGAGCATGGACGGCGGACTGGGCGGTGATGATGAAGAGGGTGAAGGTGGTAACGGCGAGCTCTCGAGCGAAAGCATGGACCTGGACATCCTCATTATGGAGGACATGACGTTCATCGAGACGCTTCAAGGGATCAACTCGACGCTGTTGGACGCCTACGAGGCAGCGGAGACGAGCTGTCGTGTGCTCTCACCCTTTCTCGAAAAGTATCAAGCAAACATGGTTTTCTGCATGCAGCTGTCGGATCCACGCTATCTCGACAGCGTGAACGCCGACGAGTTTCGCGATCTGTTGGAGAGGTACACGAAGGAGATTCAGGCGTTCGACGAGCTCCCGAACGTCTCATCCTGTGGCCTCTTGCTGCTGGACAAGGTGAAACTTAGCTCAGTGCTCAAGCCCTCTCCAAGGCGATGCCTAGAGAGACTGCACATCCTAATCCCACTCGTGATTCGCCACAAGAACGAGTGCTTCATGCAGGAGCTGAGCACGAGCAACGAGCAGGTTAGCTCGATCCCGTCGTCCGTGGACGAGTTTGCAGCGACACTGGCGTACCTGCGCCAGCTGCACGCTGGCATGGACGAATTTGACGACCGATACTCGCTGCTGCGCAACTTGTACCAGCTAGTGGAAGACTTCAACGTCAAAATTTCGGACAACGATCAGATGAACGCGTTCCTGGTCTCACAAAAGCGTGCGCAGCTCCGCACGTCCATGGAGCTATTCGAGAACAGCTGCGAACAGTACACGACCAAGTTCGGCATCGAGCTCGAGGCGCGCATCTCGGGGCTCGCGTTACAACTGAGCGATATCTCCAAAATGCTCGCGCACACGCCGCTATTCCAGCTCGAGTCCAACCCGGAGGATATCATCAAATACCTCTCGGGCGTGTCCGAGAAGCTGCTCGATCTCGAGCAAGTCGTGGAGAAGCACTTTTACTATGAGAAGACGCTCGCACTACCGCAGACGATCGCGTTCGAGGAGATGGGCGACGTGAAGGTCGATTTGATGCTCAAGATGGACCTGTGGAAAGCTTTCTACTCGTGGAACTCGATCGTCGTGCAGTGGGAGAAACTGTTGTTCCCCAAGGAGGTCGATGTGATCGCGATCACGGAGCAGATTCAGGACTACTACGCGCAGCTGTTCGCCTGGGAGAAGAACATGTCGCCGGGGATGCACTCATTGTGCGCTCACCTTAAGGCTAAAGTTGACGAGTATCGCCTCACAATGCCAATCCTTACGGATCTTCGATGCGCCAGCTTTGAAGAGCGCCACTTTGTCGAGCTGCAGACTTTGCTTGGCTTTAGTATCCGCCCGTTCGACCAAGATCGCCTAACGAGCACAGCTCTGACACTCGGGAAGCTGGTCAAGATGCAACTTGCACCATTCGGGCAACAGATCAACCGAGTCGCGACCGAGGCGACCCAGGAACGGATGCTCAAGGAAATGCTCGACAAGATCATCACGCTCTGGGAGCACATGGCATTCGATGTCAAGCCGTACAAGGATGCCAAAGACTCGTATGTGCTGGTCTCGTACGAGAACATCTATGTGAGTCTCGAAGAATCTCTGGTGAGCATGACCGCGATTCTGAGCTCCAAGTATCTTGTGCCGATCAGGGACATCGCAATGACGTGGCAGAAGCGGCTATCGATCTTCCAAGAGACGCTCGACGCCTGGATCGAGTGCCAGCGCAAGTGGATGCACCTCGAGAGCATCTTCGCGGCACCTGACATCCAGAAGCAGCTCCCGAACGAAGGTATCTTATTCGCGGGCGTGAACCACTTCTGGAAAGACCTGATGCGTCGAGCGCGTGACCAGAAGAACTGTTTAAAGGTGTCAGGGGCGATCTTTGCAGGGTTTTCAAGCAGCATAGCGGCAGGCAACATGCCTGGTAGCGTAGCGGGAAGCAACAATAGCAACAGTGGTGCAGGCCATGCCGTGCTCGATACGATGCTCAAGCACAATGCGTCGCTCGAGAAGATTGAGAAGTCGCTCGAGGATTACCTCGAGACGAAGCGGGGCTTCTTCCCGCGGTTCTACTTCATCTCGAACGACGAACTGCTCGAGATCCTCGCGCACGCGAAAGAACCGCAGGCAGTGCAGCGCCACCTGTGCAAGTGTTTTGACGCACTCGTGAAGCTCGAGCTCAGTGACGATGGGAACCACCCAAGTGGAGTGACTGGAGGTGGAAACAGCACCAGCAGCAGTACGACGCAAGACATTATCGCGATGATCAGTCCAGAGGGCGAGCGCGTGCCGTTTGGACGGAACCTGAAAGCTCGAGGCAACGTGGAAGACTGGCTCAACGCTGTGCTCTCCAGCATGAAGACGACGCTACACCGGTGCATCAAGAGCTGTCTGCTCGACTACCAGCACGCGTCGCGCGAGATTTGGCTTTTCCGCCACCCGGCGCAGGCAGTTGCGATCGTCTCGTACATTATCTGGGCGCGCGAATGCGAGGTCTGCTTCCGCTCAGCGTCCCACGACCCCGTGCGCGAGATGAGACTGTGGCACCAGACGATCTGCACGCAGCTAAACAACCTCACGAGGCTCGTGCGCACGTCGCTGACGAGACTGCAGCGCAGCCTGGTGGTGTCGCTGGTCACCACGGATGTCCACTTTCGTGACGTTGTGGAGGACCTTGTGGAGCGCAAGGTGACGTCAGCAGACGACTTCATCTGGGCGCAGCAGCTGCGGTATTACTGGCACCCAGAGCACGACGAGTGCGACGTCATGCAGGCGAACTGCCGCATCAAGTACGGCTACGAGTACATGGGCGCGTGCACACGACTGGTGATCACGCCGCTGACCGACCGTTGCTGGATGACGATCACCGGAGCTCTTGAGCTGCGTTTCGGAGCAGCACCATCGGGACCAGCGGGCACGGGGAAGACCGAGACATCCAAGGACTTGGCCAAGGCTCTGGGCATCCTGTGTATCGTGTTTAACTGCAGCGACCAGATCGACTACAAGATGATGGGCAAGATCTTCAACGGTGTGATCCAGTCAGGCAGCTGGACGTGCCTCGACGAATTCAATCGCATTGACGTCGAGGTGCTGTCAGTGGTAGCCCAGCAGATGCATGTGCTCAGACATGCTCGCCTGAGCGGAAGCCACGACGTGTACTTTGGAGGCAAGCAGGTCGCGCTGCGAGACCACCACGTGATTGTCACGATGAACCCCGGGTATGTGGGGCGCACCGAGCTCCCGGACAACCTCAAGGTCTGCTTCCGGCCTGTGGCGATGATGGTGCCGGACTATGCGCAGATCGCTGAGATTCTGCTCTTCGCCGAGGGCTTCCAGACTGCCAAAATCCTCTCGCGCAAGGTCACGAAGCTCTTTAAACTGTGCAGCGAGCAGCTTTCGCAGCAGCCCCACTACGACTTTGGCATGCGGTCAGTCAAGTCCGTGCTCACGATCGCTGGGGTGCTCAAGCGCGTGGGCACCACAGCAAACTCAATGTCCTCGACCTCTACGACATTGTCTTCTTCCAGCCATCTGGATGAGAACATGTTGCTGATCCGAGCCATGTACGACGCCAACATCTCCAAGTTCGTGGATGAAGACATCCAGCTCTTCCGTGGTATTCTACGGGATCTCTTCCCCGAGACGCTCTTGTCGTCGTTCTTGGGTGACGACACGCTACTTGGCACTGCAACGACAACAACGGGTGTGGTCAACTGGATGACGTCACTGGAGGATGAGGTGGGCCACCAGCTGACGCTACATGGGCTGCAGGTCGCGCCGAAATGGAAGAAGAAGATCATCGAGCTTTTCACGACGCTCGACGTACGCATTGGGGTCGTACAAACGGGTGCGAGCGGCAGCGGGAAGAGCACGGCGATGCGCATCCTGAAGGAGTCGCTCACGACTCTGCGAGACGTGAAGGCGCATCCGAGCAAGCAGTTCCAGCGTGTTGTGTCTTTTATTCTGAACCCAAAGTCCATCTCTATGGGTGAGCTCTATGGCTTCTTCCACCCGGCGACGCGCGAATGGACCGACGGGCTCGCGTCTAGTATTTTACGAGCATGTATCACCGAGAAGAGCGAGCAGCTCATGGCCAGTAGCAGTATTGCCAGCAAAAGTGGAGGCGCTACGACCGAGTCCCCAGGTGACGGCGGGCCGTTCTACTGGGTCACGTTCGACGGCCCGATCGACGTGCTATGGATTGAGAGCATGAACACCGTGCTGGACGACAACATGACGCTCTGCCTTGCGAACGGCGAGCGCATCAAGTTACTCCCACGCATCCATCTACTCTTTGAAGTGCTCGACACGGCGTCTGCATCCCCTGCGACCATCAGTCGGCTTGGAGTTGTGTATTACCATCCGAACCACCTTGGGTGGCGGCCGTACGTCGAGACTTGGGCTTCGACACTCGCTGTTGCAGTACCGAGCTCATCGAAAGATATTGGCGGAGGGGTCACAAAGATGCTAGTGCGGCTAAACACCAAGCACAAGGCGCGCGTGCTCCGGTACTTTGACATGTTTGTCGACCTGGGCTTTGCGTTTTTGCACTCGCACGACCAGACGCAGTCCAAGTCCGCAGCTGCGGGCTCAAGTGGTAGCAATAACAGCGCTGCGTCTGTTACCCAAAAGATCCCGATCGTGACCAGCGATCTGACGTTCGTGACAACGATCTGTCACATTTTCCAGAGCCTCTTGCTGCATCGCGTGCCCCCACAGCTCTTCGCCCCAACGTCTGCTGCTTCAATCCCCGGCGGCGCTGGTGGTTCCAATGCTGCAGCTGCGGCAGTCGCAGCGCTCGAGCAGCAGCAGATACGATGTCTTGACCTACTGTTCTTCTTCAGCTTTGTGTGGTCGTTTGGAGGAAATCTGAACGTCGATGAGTTCAGGAAACCATTTCAGGACTTTGTGCTCAAGCAGATCCTGGCTCACGAACAGTTCCTGAGCAAGGATCTGCTGGCGATCAACGGCAAGATCTCGACGCCACATGGGATGACGCAGGTGATGGACAATATTCAAGACTTCTTCGTCGACTTCACGCACTTGAGCTTCTCGCCCTGGGAGAACCTCGTGCAGGACTCGGTGCCGCGCAGCATCGACTACCACCCGGACATGCCGCTTTTCCAGGTGCTTGTGCCGACGGTGGACGTCATCAGATACACGTACTTGACGGAGCTGCTCGTGCTCGACGCGAAGAAGCCCGTGTTCCTCACGGGTGCAACGGGCTCAGGCAAGTCGGTCATCATGAAGCACCTCATGGAAGTGCACTCGCAGAGCTCCGAGGATGTCAGTCTGTCATCGCCTACATCAAGATCACCAACGGCGACCGAGTCGAGTGCTTCGCCAGTAGCTACGTCTTCATACGGTCACGTCATGTCCATTGCGCTGCACTTCTCAGCACAAACTTCGAGTGCAGTCACCCAGCTGAGCCTCGAGAGCAAGTTCACAAAGAAGCGCAAGACTTTGCTAGGCGCGCCCGTGAACAAGCAGCTCGTGGTGATCTTCATCGACGACATCAATCTCCCGACCGTCGAGCGCCACGGCGCGCAGCCGCCTATTGAGCTGCTGCGCCAGTACCTCGAGTTTAAAGGCTTCTACGACCGTGACAAGTTCTTCTGGAAGGAGGTGACGGACTCGGTTTTGCTCGCGGTCGGCGGGTTACCAGGTGGCGGTCGCCACCCACTGTGCTCGAGGTTCATTCGTCATTTTGCAGCAGTGTTTTGCCTCCCAAGCAGTGATGAAGAGTCCATGCGCGCGATCTTCCAGACGATCATGGTCGCGCACCTCTCGTACTGCACCTCGTTCAGCAAGAGCGTGAAGGAGATGCTGCTTCAGGTCGTCGACGCCACGTGTCAGCTGTACCTGTCGGTTGCTCGTGATCTCTTGCCGACACCATCCAAGTGTCACTACCTTTTCAACCTCCGAGACGTGACTAAGCTGATGCAGGGCGTTGTGCTGGGCATCCGACGGTTTTGTCATGGCAGCAGTAGTAGTAGTTCTAGCACAGTGACCGCAGGAAGCGCGGCGCTGGCAGGATCGCTCACGGTTGACAGCGTTGCCAAACTGTGGGCTCACGAAAGCATCCGCGTGTTCAGGGACCGACTGGTGGAAGAGCGAGACCGCCTCTGTTTCTCTGAGCAGCTCGTGCAGCTCGCGAACAGCTGCCTGGGGCTCTCATGGAGCGTGGAGTCTATTTATCAAGTGGGGAGAACCATAGAGAGACGGCGGAGCAGCGGTAGTGCTACTATAAAGCCCGCTGTGCCGCTTCTCTTTGGAGTCGTTGCGTCCAACGGTGTCAATGATGGAGGAGAGGCTGGCGAGGCCGAGTTTGCGGGGTTCAACTATGAAGAGATCCCAGACTTGAAGGTGTTCGAGAATAAGCTCGACGCGGGTATGGCATGGTACAACGAGACCCAGCGACGCGCCTCCGATGGGTTACAGCTCGTGTTCTTCAGAGACGCGATCATTCACATTGTGGCAATCTCGCGGATCCTAATCCAACCGCGTGGCCACGCGTTGCTGCTTGGCATGGGCGGTATGGGCAAACGTTCGCTGACGAGGCTCTCTGCGTTTCTGAACGGCTACCGGTGCTTTGAGATCGAGGCGAAGAAGAATTACGGGGTCGTGGACTTCCGAGAAGACCTCAAGGTCATGATGATGGAGACCGTACTGGGCAAGAAAGACCGTGGCGACGGGGCCAAAGGCAGTAATGGCGATGGGACTAGTGCTGGAGCTGGACGCACTGTTGCCCGTTGTGCTACCGCCTCGAGGCCAAGCGTTCTCTTGCTGAACGACTCGCAGCTCATCTCGGACGGGTTCTTGGACGACATCAACACACTGCTGAGCGGTGGAGAGATCCCAAAGCTCTTTTCCCTCGAGGAGCGCGAGAAGATCATCACGGAGGTGCGTGCGATGTGGAGTTCGTCCGATAAGCGGAAGCAGTCTCAGCACTCGACTCCCCATCACCCGATGCTGCGCGCAAGAACGAAGAGGGACCAGCAGGCGTCTTCAGCACTTCAATCGGCGACACAGCCACCGGTCGAACACAGCAGGAAGGACTGCGAAGAGTTTTTCCTGGCGCAGGTGCAGCGGGATATGAGGATCGTCCTGTGCCTGTCGCCCATGGGCGACACCTTCCGAGCGCGCGTGCGCAAGTTCCCGTCGCTGATCAACTGCACGACGATCGATTACTTTGCTGAGTGGCCGAGCAACGCGCTACAGTACGTCGCCGACCGGTTTCTGTCGCAACAGATGGAGAACGGCGCGAATGCGTCGCTTGCTCAGTCGACGAAGACTGCGCTGGGTCTGTTGTGTGTGGAGATGCACCAGTCCATCGGCTTTGAAGCTGTCGAGTTTTTCACACAACACAAGCGCCGCGTGTACATCACACCGCAACACTTTCTCGACTTGATCGCACTGTTTAAGAGAATCCTCCGCGAGAAGAAAGGAGTGCTCGGGGGCAAGCTCCAGCGACTCACAACCGGCGTCGTCAAGCTCGAAGAGACGAACGCGCTCGTCAACACTCTGCAGGACGAGCTTGTGGCTTTGCAGCCGGTCCTGATCGAGAAGGCAAGAGAGGCCGAGGTTTTGCTCGAACAGGTCAGCGTCGATCAGGCAGAAGCCAGCGAAGTGGCGGCTCGTGTTGCATTAGACGAGGGCAAAGTGAAGCAGCAGCAGCAGGAGGTCGCGACCTGTCAGTCGGACGCGCAGGCAGATCTCGACCTAGCGCTACCAGCATTGCAAGCCGCGGTCTCAGCGCTCGACTCGCTCGACAAGAAGGACATCACAGAGGTGAAAGGGTTCGTGAAGCCCCCACAGGCCGTGCAGGTCGTGATGGAAGCTGTGTGCATCATGCTGGGCGAGAAACCCGATTGGGACACAAGCAAGCGCATCTTGTCACGCAGCTCCTTTATGGCTGACCTGAAAGAGTACGACAAGGACAACATCCCGCAGGCCACGCTCAAGAAGGTGCGCAAGTACATTGAGAACCCGGAGTTCGCCGTCGACGAGGTCAAGAAGGTGTCACGCGCAGCTATGTCGCTCTGCATGTGGGTGCACGCGGTGGATACCTATGCGCGCGTGCACAAGGAGGTGGCACCCAAGAGACAGCGACTCGCCGAGATGAACACCGTGCTCGCCGAAGCGAACGCGAAGCTCGAGGCCAAACAAAATGAACTCTTCAAGGTGCTCGAGAGCGTGCGCATCCTGAAAGTCAAGTGCGACGCCACGCTCGCTGAGAAGCAGCGGCTCGTGGACGAGTCCGAGCTCACGCAAGCGCGTCTGCAGCGCGCGGAGAAACTCACAGTCGGACTCAGCGATGAGCGAATCCGCTGGAAGAGCAGCATCGGACAGCTTAAGGAGGAAGGCAAGGCTGTGGTCGGGAACTCGTTCCTCGCGGCCGCCTGCGTGTCGTATCTGGGTCCCTTTGACGGTCATTTCCGCGGTAAGATCATGGCCCACTGGGTGTCTTTCGCGAGCGATTTGCTTGATATCTCGAAGGACTTTATGCTCGAGGATGCGTTTGGTGACGCCATGGAGCTGCGTGAGTGGCAGTTGCTGGGCTTGCCTAGCGATTCTGTGTCAGCTGAGAACGCGATCTGTATCATGAAGGGTAAGGAGCGCTGGTCGCTCATGATCGACCCGCAGCAGCAGGCGAACCAGTGGATAAAGCGCTTGGAGGCGCCCTACGACCTGCAGATCGTCAAGAATAACGATAACGCGCTCATGAAGGTCGTCGAGTATTGTCTCTCGACTGGGAAGCCATTACTGATTGAAGACATTGTCGAGAGCATTGAGCCGTCGCTCGAGCCTGTGCTTTCGCGAGTTGTGATCACAAGGAAACCTGAAAATACCCGAGCGGCGACGACCGTGAAGCTAGGAGACCGCGTCATTGACGTCGACACTGAAAGATTTCGCTTGTACATGACCACGAAGCTCGCGAACCCGGAGTTCATCCCCGATGTGTTCATCCGCATGAACGTGATCAACTTCACGGTCACGCGCGACGGGCTTGAGGACCAGCTGCTGAGCGATGTGGTCAAGAAGGAGCGTCCCGAGGTCGAGGAGCGCAAGCACGCGCTGCTCTACAGCATCTCGCAGGACCAGAAGCTGCTGCAGCAGATCGAGATCAAGATCCTGAGTCTGCTCTCCGAGTCCAAGGGTAACATCCTGGACGACCTCGAGCTCATCCAGGCGCTCGAGACGTCCAAGCAAACGTCGATCGTCGTCACGCGGCGCTTGAAGGAGTCCGAGACCACCAAGCAGGAGGTGCTCGACATCCGCGCTCACTACGGCATGGTCGCGGCGCGTGGCGCGCTGCTCTACTTTGTCATCGCCGACCTCGCACGCTTGGACCCCATGTACCAGTACTCGCTCGAGTACTTCTCACGACTGTTCAGTATGAGCGTGGATGAAGCACCGGCATCCTCTGAGCTCGCGAGGCGGCTCGAGAACCTCGAGACGCACCTGATCTTTGTCGTGTACCGCAACATCTGCCGAGGACTCTTTGAGGCTCACAAGCTTCTGTTTTCACTGATCATCTGCCTGCGCGTGCAGGTGGCGAACGATGAGCTGAGTCAGCACGACATCCACTTGCTCAACGCCTCAGCAGTGGATCTCAACAGCTCCACGAGCCACGACAGTCAGCGGCGCAGAAGTACTATAGGAGGAGAGCCGCAGCAAGAAGGAGGAGGGAGAAATGAGAGTGGCTTGGACAAACTCGACGCAGCGGACGTGCTCATCACTCTTGGTCAATTGTGTCCCGTCTTCAGCGACCTCCTGGGGTCGTACCGTCACGAACCAATTGTCTGGAGGAGGTGGATCGCGAGCTCCAACCCATTCACAACGAGCTTACCTGACGGCTGGGACGAGCGCCTCCCGCACTTCTATCGACTTGTGCTCATCCGCTGGCTGCGCGAAGAAGCGCTCGTGGATGCTGTGACGCTCTACATCGCACAGTGCCTTGGCGACAAGTTTGTCGAGCCGGAGAGCTTGTCGATGACCGAGATCTTCAGTGACATGGACAAGATCACGCCCTGCTTGTTCATTCTCTCGTCCGGCGCGGACCCGAAGAGCGTCCTTGACCGCTTTGCGCGTGAGAAAGCGATGTACGATGACAAGTATCACGTGATCTCGCTCGGCCAGGGCCAAGGACCCGTGGCCGAGGCTATGATGGAGAGCTGCATGCGTGAGGGTCACTGGCTCGCGCTGCTCAACGTGCACCTGGTGAAATCTTGGCTTCCCAAGTTCCAACAGCTGCTCGCAGTGATCAAAGACGAACGGCTCAGCGACGTACACGAGGACTACCGGTTGTTCCTGGCGGCCTTCCCAGCCGAGTACTTCCCTATCGTGATCCTCCAGAACAGTGTCAAGGTGATCTGCGAGCCGCCCAAGGGCATCAAGGCGAACCTGCGACGGTCCATGGCCCTGTTGGCTCATCATGAAGCTGATCTATCCGTGAGCAACCCTGACGCCACCAGCAAGGAGAAACCGCCGAAAGTCAGCGCGTGGGTGACGCGAATTGGGCACCAACTCGCCTTTGGACTGAGCTTCTTCCACGCCGTGATCCAGGAACGCGCCAAGTTCGGCACACTCGGATGGAATTTGAAGTACGACTTCAGTGACGCTGACTTCCTCAGCGTCCTCACTCTCCAGCGGCGCCTACTGCGTGGCGCGGAAGCTAGCAGCCGCAAGAGCAAACTCAATCGGCGCGGGTCCGCGATGTTTGATTTGCAGCAGGAGAGTAGCGGGACCACTGAAGCCAATCAGGTGGACGTGGACGCTAACTCGGATGCTGAGGAGAACAACAACCACAGCAGCAGCAGCAGCCAGCCCCAAAAGCATCGGATCCCCTGGGACGCGCTCCACTTCCTCACAGCCGAAGTCTACTACGGCGGTCGCGTCACGGACGAGTTCGACCGCCGGTGCCTCATGGCGAACCTACTTCGCTTCTGCTCGGCGGCGGCGCTGAGTCCCGAAGGTGATGGCGACGGCAGCATCATGGACGAGTGTCCCGTGGATCCCGTGGAGCAAGAGGGCGCCTCGGCACTGCTCTTCCCACTCTACGACGACCAGTTCTGCTGTCCAGAGTTTGCGGACCGCGCCGCGATGGTCGCGTTTGTGGAAGAGCTGCCGTCCATGGACGCGCCTTTTGTGTTTGGGATGCACCCGAACGCGCATATCTACTACCAGAAGCAAGAGGCCAAGCGACTTGTAGGTGAGATCACGCAGCTCCAGCCGTATATGGGCGACCACAAGAGCTCATTGCCCAAATTCTCTGAGAATGTGAGTAACAGCCCATTTGACAGTGTAGAGCAAACTGTCGTCACGATAGCGCAGGAGATCCAGCAAACGCTCCCAGTGCCTCGACCGATTTCGGAATCTGAGGCTGTCACTACCAGTCAAGGCGAGAACGGACTCGTGGACCCGTTCGTGGTCGTGTTGCACCAGGAGCTCTCCAAGTGCCATGTGTTGCTCCAATATGTCCATGAAAGCCTTGATGCCGTGCAGAAGGCGATCCGTGGCGTGGTCGTGATGTCGCACTGCATCGAAGACGTCGTGCAAAGCCTCTCGATCCACCAGGTGCCGCTCGAGTGGCGCCGCAAGGACGGCACGGCGACCGTGAGCACGTCCATGGCGTCCACGGCGTCGGCCACGTCCCCTCCGCTGAGCCACTGGGTGAACCAACTCCTGTTCCGGTACGAGTTCCTGCACAGCTGGCTGCTCAAGGGCATGCCGCCGAACAACGTGTTTCCGCTCTCAATCTTCTGCTTCCCCCAGGGATTCTTCACGGCGATCCTGCAGCGTCATGCGCGCAAGTACCTGATCCCAATCCACCATCTGGAGTTTCAGTTCAACGTCGTCGACTACGAGCTGCAGACACCGCCAGAAGATGCCACGACTGGTGACGCGAAGCTTGGCGAACGAGAACATGGGGAAGACGACAATGATGAAGACCAACAGCGTAGCGGAGGGACCACAATAGACGGTGCGTACATCTCAGGCATGTTCCTCGAAGGTGCGCAGTGGAATACCGAGAAGCGATTGCTGTGCGACCCGGACCCTGGTGTGATGCACCACAGCATGCCGATCATCCACGTGTTGCCGCAGTCGATCGCAGCAGCAGCAGGATCAGAAGCGGCGACTTCTCAGCCTTCCGCTCAGCAGCCGAGTGCTAAAGGTGTTACCTCCACTGCTATGAGCCGCGTGAAAGGAGGTAGCAACACGGCCGGAGCACCACATAGCACATTGAAATCGGCCCCAGTGGAGGAGGAATCGACGAAGAAGCCGTCGCTAGAGCTCAAGTACTCGTGCCCCGTGTACAAGACTCCCGGGCGCAAGGGCACACTCTCGACCACGGGCATCTCGACCAACTTTGTGTTGGCGATCGATCTCCCGTGTGAGCGTCCTTCCGAGCATTACGCGCTCAACGGCACGGCCCTGGTGTGCAGCATCAACAACTGAGGGTGAGGAGTGGTCATAAACATAGCGAAGGCTCGGTCTGCTCTCCATTATCACACTGCTTGTCCTGTACTCAACATCCGTCCAAGTGAGGCTGCTAGGAATCCAAAGTTCTCCAGCTTTCGCACCAAACGAACTCTTCGCTTGGTGATTGGATCGCTCCAGACCACCCATTCTTGCGTTGGAGCCAGCCACGTGGGATGAAGGGATGTTCTATCAAAGTTGGCAGTCTTGCAGGGTACTTTTAAAAATGATATTGTATCATTTTGTTATACGGAAAACAAGTCAAATGTTTCCCGCCATCAAAAAGCGCGCGAACGTTTTATAATTTTAAAGAAGTAGACTCTTCCATGCGACCGAATGCAGGTCTTTCTTCATCATGAGGCTGCGTTCGTGCGCATGATCGCTACGACAAGTGAGTGCGAGGCTCCTTTTCCCGCTTTGCCGCCTGTCTACCTTCGCTATATCAAGAGCGTCCGGATCTGAACTCTTTCTGGCAAACGCGTGCGTGCATCTTCATCATTTCCGATTCCAGCTCTGAAGCGAACAAGAAGCAACCTCGCTCGCATCTTGAGCCACTCACTACCCGATAGTTAACTGATCAGCATGGAAACGACAACGAAGGTAGTGCGCACGGTAAGCAGTTTCCGTCGCCAGATCAGTGGTCAGACACAAGGATGCAAACTCACTGGCTCGGCCTCCTCGACGATGAAGAGACTCGAGGGCGAGGTATAACCCATGAGCTGACCTCCAGAATGCCGCGAGGGACTTCGAAGTACTTGGTACTCTCTAGAAAGAGCTAGGAGCACGGCTATGTTGCTTGCCCAGTAGCAGCAGCAGCAGACTGCGACCTTCGCAACCGCAGAGTGTCGACGTTCAGGCCGGAATCATCTCAAGTTGAGTGCCTCGAAGATGGAGGAGACATTGGCTTGGCTTTGGTTGGCGGAGGGTTCGTCGTCCATGGCTACCTTCTCCATTCCATTCGTCCGCTGGATATGGCTGTGGTCGGTTGTGGGTGGGTGGGTCGGCCAGCCACGTGGTGGTGGTGGGACCAGGCCAAGGAAGCTTGGCCCAAGCCAAATCGTTTGCTTTTTGGCTCTGTGGGGTGGGTGATGGTCGGTTTTTTGTTCGTTCTCCCTCCCTCCTTCCGCTTTTGGTTTTCCGTCCCGAGCCAAAAAGCGAGAAGAGCGGCAGGCAGTCAGCGCGGCCATCAGCAGAGCAGAGCAGTCCGCGCGCGCGTTCGTTCGTTCGTTCTTTTCGGGGCCGGCCGCCGCACAATCGCTCGTTCGCCCACGATCCTCCCGTCGATCGACCAGCTGAGATCCCCCACACGTACGCACAGGCGTCCGCAGATCGTCCGCAGGACGACAGCCATACAGGTACGGACACGGACACGGCCGCATCCACACTCACATCCGCATGTTGGTCGTGTTTGATGAGCAGCGCAATAACTGACGGACTGATTTTTTCATCCGCACACACACAGGATGGACGAGGACTTTGAAGAGGACGGCTTCGCGGTCGTCGCGCCGCCGCTGCGAACCGCGAAGAAGGCCAAGAGCAGCAAGAGCAGCACAGCCACAGGAGCCACGGCCGCGCGACCGAAAGCCAAGAAGACATCGTTGGCCACGAACGAGAAGAAAGCGGCAGCCGTGAAGAAACCGTTGCCTGCCAAGAAAACGCCGGCGGCCAAGAGCCCTCGTGCAGAGGATGATGCGGTTGAGATTGTATCACTGGACAGCAGCGCTGAGGACGACGAGCCGCTCTCGAAGCTCAAGAGCAGCGCGCTGGCCAAGGTCAAGCAAGAGAAGGCCAAGGCGGCGGCGGCGGTTGCGGCCGCGCGGCCCAAACCGAAGGCCAAGGCCAAGAAACCTGCGGACGCGTCTGCATCCACATCCGTAAAGAAGAAACTGCAGACGCAGCCATCAAAAACCAAGACCAAGGCGAAGGCGACCCGGCCGCCGCCGGCCTCGCGCTCGCCGTCTCCCACAAGACGCCCGTCTGGCGGCATGCTCAGCGTCTTTGAGCTCTGCAACTCGGACGAAGAAGCGGCCGCGGCCGCAAATGGGACCAATGGCCGTGCGAACGCCAGCCACACACCATCGGGTTATGCGGACGACGACGACTTTGAGGACGAGGACAATGCATCGACGGTCGGGTCGGAGGCGTCCGCAAGACGCGTGCCCATGGACGTGGACGCGGACGACGAGGAGGAGGAGACCACGTCCACAGTGGACGGGGACGACGCGTCGGATCTGGACGAGGGCTGGTCTGACCACAACCGCTGGTACTGCAACATCTGCAAGGTGCGCATTATTTATTATGATTTTATTTATTTATTCATCGTGCTGCTAGCTTCTGTGTGCTCACGTACTGATTGTATATTGAATTTACTGATTATTTGGATGCAGGATGGTGGAGAATTGTTGTGCTGTGACCGCTGCCCGCGCGCGTTCCACATGAGCTGGTACTGCGTTGAATTATTTGCTCACTCTCGTGTAGCTAGCTAGCTGTTGATCGTGCGTGGTACTAAAATTGCTTTGTTATTCCTTGGTGATTACAGCCTGGGCATGGGCGAGACGGCAATCCCCGACACCGAGTGGTTCTGCAAGATGTGCTCGTACGTTCATCACTTGCCCTCGTTTCTATCGTCTTCCTGTATCGTTGAGCCTCACAGTGTTGTGTGGTGAATTATTGAACTCATGCCGCTGCTGGCATTGTTATTCATCTACAGGGAATGCCTGGACCGGCGTCGCGCCAAGTCGGAGAAGAAGGAAAAGGCGCGACTGATGCGCGAGGCCGAGAAGCTCGAGCGCGACGCAAAGAAGCTGCAGCTGAAGCAGATGAAAGAGGAGTTGATCGCCAAGAAGTCGGTGGACGCGATCGAGAACAAGGCCAAGCGCGTGCTGGAGATGCAAGACCGCATTCTGAGCCGCAAGAAGATTAAGTACAAGGACAAGGAGGAGGAGAAATTGGGGAAACTCGCTGAGGATCTCGCGCAGACGGTGCGCGACGCCAAGGAGAAACTCGAGAAACTCGAGAAGGAGGACGCGTCGCTCAAGAAGAAGGTTTGTTTGCTCTGTGAAAATTGTTTAAACTGGCTGGGACGGGACCACCGAATCACAAGGTTGGTGAGAATGTGAAAACTGTGATTTTGATGCGCTGACAGTATTGCTTTGTGTGGGGATCTTTTTTTTGATAGGAGGAAGCGCTCAACAAGAAGAAGAAGGGTGTGGACGACCTCCCGGAAGGCATGGACAGCAGCGTCCGCAGTGAGAAGCCAATGTGCGTATTGTGTTCTTTGTATGTGGATTATTGTGTCTGTGAACAACACTGTTGGCTAACCATTTTCACATTGCCGTGACCATTACACAGTCCGCAAGAGTGTAACTTTGGCGACCTGCCAGTCAAGCACATTGGCGCCGTGCTCGCCGTGTGGGACTCGATCGCGGCGTTCAGTGAGATGCTGAACCTCTCGCCTGTGTCCGTCGAGCAATTTGGTGCAGCGTTGGCGTACCAGGAGCACTCGGCGCTCATGACAGAGATTCACATGTGTCTTCTAGACCTGATTATGGAAGACCGCGAGGACGAGGACTACATGTCGGACGATGAGAGCGCCATGGACGAGCGCGAGCGGTATCGCTACGAAGTGCAGCACGCGCCGCTCACGGTCGGCGTGCCCACGCTCTCGATGCTCAACTCGCTCTCGTGGCCGTCTGTGCTTTATAGTTTGATCGTCGCAGTACCCAGGTACACTGCACACGCGACGCCAGACTTCCGAGAAGCCGTGCGCGCGCTTTACAACACGGAATACCCAAGGTTGAGCGTGCGCCACAAGCTGTCGCTGCTGAACTTCCTGGTTAGCAGAGCGTTTAGCACGGAGAAGATCCGTCAGATGCTTGGGAAGCACTTGGGTGAGACGATCCAGGCCTCGAAAGAGTTCAATCGTGCAGTGCTTCAGGACAGGAAAGTCGCTCTTGAGGACGAGAAGAAGCTAAGAGAGAAGCAGAAGGCGGAGCTCGCAGGTCTCGTGGAGAAGAACAAGGCATCCATGAAGACATGGCTCAAGGGCGACAAGAGGAATCCGCCCAACAACAATGGAGACAACACGGGCGATGAGAATGATGAGGACGCACAACAGAGCGACACAGGCGGTGGTGGCGGCGCGCCAGGCTCCACGAGTGATTCAGAGCTCGACGACCTCGCGTACAATGAAGAAGCGCTGGTGAAGAATGAAGAGGAGCTCGAGCGGCTGCAGATGGAAGAGCGCATCTCGCGCCACGAATATCTCTCGCGCAAAAAGAACTTGGACACGCAGCGCGAGCGGCTGCGCAAGAAAGCGGAAGAGAAGCTGCGCAAGCAGCGGCTCCAAGAGCAGATGGAGCGTAAACGCACTGCCGCGAAGAAGGGCATCCAGGAGGGGCTGTTGTCCAAGGACGCCGGGCTTTTACGTGTGGCCATCGAGAAAGGACGGGAGTGCAGTCTTCCCGAGCGGATCATTGTGTCTGCAACCCACGTGCTTGAAATCTTGGAAGCTGAGGCTGTGCGTGAGGACGAGGCCGACAACCGCAAGCGCAAGTTCAATGACATGATCCGCAAGAGTTTTGTGCGCACGGAGCCGCTGGGCCGCGATCGGAATCAGAACAGGTACTGGATCCTGCAGGGTGACAAGCAGCGGCTGTACATCGAGAAGCCCGGCGCTGTGACCGAAAAGCTCAAGCTCAAGTACGAAGCCTTAGAAAATGGCTCAGTAAAGGCGGATGTGGACATGGATGGCCACGACCAAGACGACGGCGCCGTGTGGTATTGCTACTCGTCCGAGTCCGAGGTGATCGCGCTCATTGAGTCACTGGACGCTCGGATCATGCGCGAGGCGCAACTCAAGACAGCGTTAACCGAGAACTTTGACCTGATCACGACCGACATGCCCATGTCCAAGCCTGGGCTGCTCATCTCAGATCTGCTCAATGAAGACAGCGCGAACGGCAAGAAGCGGCAGCGCAAGGGCACTGGTGGCTTGTTGACTAGTGATGGCGTCGGGTCAACGGATTTCCTGTCGTGGGAGAATGAGCGCAAGACATGGCGCAAGAAACCTCATGCTATCGTGGACGTGGACTCGTTCCGCGAGGACCTCATGGAGGTCGAGGCGTGGCTCTCGAAGCGGCTGCGCGACCACGGCTCGGATTGGCAGGAGCGCGCGCCTGACGGTCACGTGGACTGGCTGAAGAGTGTGAAGGCTGTGGCAAAAGTGAGCGAGTTTGTGAGTCCACTGCTCGCTTTGGAGACCGAGGTGATGTCGTTCCAGCTCAAGGCGCAGGGTTTGGCAACAGTTCCATCAAATGGCACCCAAGATCTCAGCAAGAACGGTGATAACAACACAAGCAGCCGTAATGGCGAACTGGACATCAAGAGCGACGACGAGGATGACGACGAAGACGAGCTCGACGCCTTGGCGGATGATGGCTCGATCCTGTGGCCGACCACGCACTGTCGGAATCGGTGGATCGAAGAGGTCAAGAAGACGAGAACGATCGCGACCGTGGCCGTGGCGCTCGCGTCTTTCGAGCAGCGCCTGGACATCTTTGGACTTGCTGAGGCGCCGTCGAACGAGGACCAGCAGGGCGGTGTGAGCACGCGCCGCGCTAAGAGCGAGAAGGAGAAGCGGTCGCGCAAGGAGCGTGCGGCCAAGAAGCAACAGCAGCAGCAGGAGAGCAAGGACGAGTCGGACGAGAACATCTCGGTGCGTGACTCGAACGACGAGTGGGAGGAGGACTGCTACATCTGCAGCGAAGGTGGTGAGCTGCTTTGCTGCGACGGCTGTCCGCGTGTCTTCCACTATACGTGTGCGGGTCTGCGTCGCATCCCACGGGGGAAAACGTTTTGCCACGTGTGCGACGCATCCGTAAAACCCATTTTCCCAGTGGCCAAGACCACGCGGAGCAGTGGAGATGGTCGGAAAGAATCGCAGGCTGGCGCTGATGGCAGTGGTGCTGGAGGCCTCCACCAGACGCGGATCAACAATTCGACGGCGTCTGTGAACGGAGGGACCAGTAGCGGCGGTAGCGACCACATCCATCCAGCGAGTGCGGGCCATCCACAGACGACCACGAAGAGCACTGAGGACCAGTGGGACGTGGACTGCAGTGTCTGCGCTTTGGGCGGGGAGCTGCTCTGCTGTGACGGCTGTCCGCGTGCGTTCCACGTCGCGTGCATCGGCATGGAGGTACGGCAATGTTGCAGTAGTATGAAAATTGGTTTTCTCGTCCCGACATTGTTGGTATTAATGTGACTGATTTGTATGTGTACTGTGTGCCTGTAGGACATTCCGGACGACGAGTGGTTCTGCAACGAGTGCAACCTGCAGACGTGCACAGCGTGCAAGAAAAACAAGATTCGGCTCGATTCGCACGTGATCTGCGGCTCGGAGGACGGCACGAAGGGCTGCGAGGGCGTGTTCCATCTGGTGTGTTTAAAAAGTCTGAAGTTGCTTTGTCTGGTAGAGAACCATGAGAACTAATGTTGTTGTTGTGATTTTTTAGAAATGCGCCAAGCTGACCGCCGTACCGGAGGACGACTGGTTTTGCAAGAAGTGTCGGAGCACGCTGCCCAAGTAGACGCACTCTGCTGTCGGAACAGTGTTCCGCGCAAACAGCTCCGCTCACCTACAGACGGTGAGCTGGGGTTAAGACAGAGTAAGTGAGAAGACACCAGCGTTGGCAGGATCAAGAGTCCCCGTTTGCGAATCGCAAGTATATAATCCGTGCTCGTGTCTGCTTCTCTATCGTATTGAACCATTTATCCACCTTATCCTGTGTTGACAAAGTATGGATTTGACGAGGAACCGAGGCTCGTGTGGACCAGCTAATCCATTGCGTTCTGCAGGATTCCCACTCACGGACGATTCGAATCAAATACCTGGTGCCACTGCTCTGCGATCGATGACCACCTGTACTTTGTGCGTGCGAACGCCTTCATCTGGCTCCTCAGGGTTTGTACTCGACCGCTCTCATCCCGCGCGGCACTCACAACACTCTCCACCCACAAAGCGAGCCACTCAGGACTCGGCTTCGGCTCGTCTAGCGCCTGAGCAGGTCCGAGATCAAACCCAGCGCAGGTTTCCTGGAGCGCCGAGTTTTTGTATCGACTCGTGATCGGGATCGCGCCGCTCGCCATGGCCTTCATGAGCGTCATGGAGCTCGTCTCGCCGAACGTCGTCGGGTACAAGTAGAAACCCGCCTTGGAGTACTCTCTCGCGAGCTGCTCGTGGCCCACCAGGCCAGCGTAGTGGACTCCGGGAAGCGTCTGCAGCATTGTCTCCATTTCAAGCCTCCAGCCAGCAAAGTCTGGAAGCTCAGTGCCCCCCCATCGCTCGAAGGCTTGTGTGAAACCGTAGAAGACCGTCAGCTTCGCCTCGGGGATCGCTGCGTGAATCTGCGGCCACGCGCGTAGCACGTGTTCCAGGCCGCGGTTCGGCGCACTCCCATACACGAAGTCGGTCGCGAGGTTGCCAAGCTTTTCGTCATCGTCATTGGTCGTGAAATGCTTGGAGTCCAGACCGTTGGTGGTGAGAATGATGAGTTCCCGCTCGTGCACGCGCGAAGGGAAGAATGAGGCCTGGAACGCGCTGACGCAGAAGATGCCGCTCACAAAGTTCTTGCTGTTGCTGCTGATGCTCTGGTTGTTAGTCTCGTATGAGACGAGCAACTCCGATTGACGAACCTCCTTCGATGGGATGTCGTGCATCCAGAGGTACCTCGAGCGAGCTTTCTGTCCAAGGACGAGCGAGCCGTGGTAACGCCAGGCGATGAAAATGTCCACCTTGGTGTCGTCGGGGTCATACGCGTAGTGCGGATACCAAGCCACACCCCCTTTCTGAGATGATCTGGTCAAGGAACTCTCCTGACCACTCATTTCAGGAGTGATGATTTCTGTAATATCCTGCTCCGGTGGGTCTCCGTAGACTTCGACCCAGTACCCGAGCTTCTGGAGCTCAGCGGAGAGGAAGATCACTGCCTCTTCCGAGCCACCGAGCCCCGTTCCCAGTGACGACGGCCCCCACTGTCCCCACCACGCATAGCCGTACTCGTGACAGTAGATCGCGACCACCTTCTGCTTTGCATCCAACGGTCGAGGTCGTTTGTGGAACGCTCGGCCGCGCGTCGCAAAACTGGAATGGGCTTCAGCGAGCACAATCTTGACGAACCACGCTTCGCCTTCGCGATAGAGACCAAGACGGTTGTACATCACGGCGAGGTTGTAGCCAATTCGGTAGTATGTCTGGTGCTTCATGATGGCATTCTGGAGCAATTCGATCGCCTCGTGCTCGTGATTCGTCATCGCCAGCGCGTAGCTGAAGCGCAAGAACGCGTGCTCGCGCTCCGTGTCAATCTCCTCAGGAGATTCCTCAGCGGAAGTTACTGAAGACTCGAACAACGTGGGACCTCCGAACGCCTTGAAGAGCTGCACCATGGCCTCAAAGTCCATGGCGTCAAAGTGGATCTCGACGAGCTTGCGGAACGCGACGGTGTTGGACGGCTCGAGCCGCAGGACCTGCTGAAGCTACAAATCACCATACACAACGAGTGAGCTTTACAATGAGGCCGACAGCACCAGGTCATTATCAACGTACCTCAGTGGCGGCAATGCCCGTTTCACCAGCGCTAACAGCGATCACCGCGGCGTTGATCCGATAGAGCGCCACGTTTGGATGGTCCTCAACCACTTTGCGCATCAACTTGTTCGCCAGAAGAGCGTTGCCACGTTCAAAGTGCAGCGTCGCGAGCAAATGCAGCGCGTCTCCATGGCTCGGGTCGCTTTGCAGCGCCAGCGAGTAGAAGTACTGCGCTTCTTGAAAATGGCCAAGTCGCTGGTGGCGCAGGCCCTCACCGATCACCTTCTGGACACGGAGCTCCGTGTTCGCGTCAAGCCCAGCGGATGAGGACTCGGATTGAACGATCATCTGAAATCGCTTCTTATTGACCTGCGAGACCCCCACGTGGTGCGTGAGGTCGTGCATGAGCTCATAGGAGCGCTCAAGGCTCTCGGTCGTGTGTTTGGTGTCGAAGAGCGGCGACCTGAGCGCATAAGCCCCCAGCTCACGGCGGTATCTTTTCAACAGAGCCCGATTCTGAGCCAAGAGAACCGCGAGCTCTTCGTATTCCTTGATTGAGTGTGGCGTCAGCTCTGGAAACTCCGGTAGAGCGTTCTGGATCAGTGACGCGGCCACACGAGACGGGAACGTGTCGCCCCAGAGCGTCACAATGGGTACGTTTGCCCAGAGCGCGTCACTGGCCGTCGAGTGCGCGTTGTAAATCAACGAGTCCAGGAAGATGTCAGCAAGTGTCAAGCGCGCCATGTGGCTCCTCTTGGTCTCCCATGGCGCAAAGATGACACGCGATGGGTCGACGCCGTGTGTCTGAACTTCAATTAGCAGGGTGCTCATGATCACGATTGAGTCCTCTCTGGACGGTGTGAGCAGCCAGAGCACACTGTTGGGCACGCGGTGCAGAATGCGCAGCCAAAGCGCGAAGGCGATGGGCTCCATTTTGTTGATCGTGTTGAAATTGCAGAAGACGATGGTGGCATTGTCTTGGTCTGGGAGCCCATGGTCCGCCCTCCTGGCCAATGGGCAGCGCTTGAAATACCGGGCTTGGTTGCCGAACCCAGGCTCAGTTTCGAGACAGGCCTGGGGCTCACACTCGTGCAGGTTGCTCTGGTACGTGGCCGGTAGGTACACGACCTGCTCGGTCATAGCCTCATGCGCTCGCTCCGGTGGGACCACAAGCTTGTCCACAATCACAACGTCGATAGCAGACGAGCCCGTGGTGCCTGGGTACCCCAAGTAGTTGACAACAATGCGGCTGGGTTTGAGTGACGGGATCCCAATCCGCGCACCTGTCGTGTGGGCCATGAGGTCGACGAGAATATCCACTTGGTCCAGTACGACTTGCTTCGCGGCATCCAAGTCGGAGAGTCCCGCAATGTCTCGAAAGACTTTGCAGCCTTTCTCAGCACGCTGACGCCACTCGGACGCGTCATTGCGGCCATAGGAATAGCAGAATGTCTCGACGAAGTGGACGTCGTGGCTCTCGAGGAAACCCAGGACCAGCTGGCCCATCGGGTGGTCCCGAAAGTCGTAGCTCAGGTATCCGATCCTCAGTGGGGTCTCAGGTCTCATTAAGACCTCAACTCTCGATTTGCTGAGCCAGCGAGGAGGCATGAGATCCAGTGTCCTTGCTTGGTCCGTTTGCTGAGAGTCAACGATTGCCAGGCGCTTACGGAACGCGTCTGAGACCTTCAATAGCGTGGCTTCAAACGGCATGAGTGGTGTGTACGCTAGCGAGGGCGAGCTGAGCGCACGCTCCACAACCGCAATCAGCTCGTCGTGCAGCTCGTCAATGCGATCCCATGCACATAGCGGGCGTCTGCCGATCACGAGGTTGAACATTGCCATGGGATCCCTTGGAGCGAGCGCGTACGCCTGTTCGAAGGCCTCAAGCGCCTGGACGAGAAATCCTGCGTCTCTCAGGAAGCTACCCTTGTTCGCGATCGCGCCGAGCTTTACACCGAGCGTCTCTGCATTGGCAATTGCGATATCCTGGTAATGAACCGCCCTTGCGATGTCTCTGCGGGAATAGAGGATACCGCCGACGTCCATGTTGGCCCCTACGTGGTTTGGCTCGAGTGCCAGCACCTGGTGCAGAAGAGCCTCTGCTGCATCGAACTCGCGCAGCTCGTAGAGCGCCGCTGCCTTGTTGTACAGTGCCTGGACGTGCAGCTGATCGATAGCGAGCGCGCGATCGAAGTGCTCTATGGCTTCGAGACAGAGCGCAACGCTCTTCATATTCTGACTGCGCAGCACGAACCCGATATTGCTCTCGATGGCGGCTAAAGTCTCAGTCTCGTTGGCCTCTAGAGCGACTTTGGCGCCGTGGATGAATGTCGCGAGTGCCTCACGATCGCCTCGGTCAAAGAGCAGCAGGCCCAGGTTGTTGTACGCGTGCGAGAGTGGGTACATTGCAATCGAAGCTTGGAACAGTTGGACTGCATGAGTCTCCTGCTTGGCAGCATTGGCAGCGAGAGCGGCGCGATAGAGCCGCACGGCTTCATGCGCTGCGGCCTCGAGCTCCGGCGGTGGGTGGATTCGCACAGCCGCGCTCCCTATGCACATGTTGCAGCAGAGCAGTGTCAGCAGCAGCAGCCGCAGCAGCGATAGCGCATTGATCGTGCGACTTTGACACCGCATGTACAGACGCGTAGCTGACGACGTCCGAGGCCATGCCACCAGCATTTGAGCAATGAATTGGATCTCTTTGCTCTCGAGATGACCTTTCCAAAGGATCTTTTTGATTTGCGTCCCATATTTTGTTTTCTTCGATGTGGGACATATTCTGGACCACTCCAGACCAAAATACTCGTCCAGCTTGATCACCATCACATATCAAAGCTTGGACGAACATGTGAAGGACGTGGCTCGCAACAAGGTGGTCGCTTTCATCGCGTTCGCTTTTATTTTCAAACTATTACAATACGATCAAATGGCTCCGTCGTGCTCTTCTACCGTAGAGAGAGCTGAGTCATTCATTGTGTGACAGTGCCACGATTCAAGACACACACACACACACGCGGACGCGTTCACGGTTTAGCTTTAGATCTTGTGGGCGGCGTCACTGGCGCTGAGCAGCGGGTCGCGGATGGCCTTCGCCGCACCCAGATGCGGCTTGACGGCCTTGACGTAGTAGACACCGCCGAGCGCAAAGATGATGATGCCGCCGATGACGGACGCAAGGAAGTCCGTGGACTGCACACCGCTATAGATGATTGAGAAGAGCGCAAGCGCGCAGAGCACGAGGCAGAGAATGGCGCCCGGCACGCCGAACGGGCTCTTGTACGGGCGGTGGCGGTCCGGCTCGTTCCAGCGCAGGCGGATGAACGCCACAAGCTGAAACACGTAGGACACGAGCGCGCCGATGAGCGCTAAGTTGATGAGTACCGAGCCGAGACGCACGTCGCCGATGATGAAATGCAGCAGTAGCGCGACGACGAGCCCGATGCCGCTGCCGGCGATGAGTGCCACGTAAGCCGTACCGTGCTTTGAAACCTTGGTGAGCGCGCGTGGGAAGAAGCCGTCGCGCGCGATGGCAAAGAGCAGGCGGCCCATGCAGTAGATGAACGAGTGGAAGCTGCAAATGAGTCCGACGATGAGCAGCCACGTGAACGCCGACGTCGTGCTGTTGTCGCCGAAGACGCTTTTGTAGCCGTCGAGCAGCGGTGAGCCCGAGGTCGAGATCACAGCTGCACCCGGGTAGATCATCGAGTTAAAGATCACAGTGCAGTACGAGAGCACCACGAGTGTGCCGATCGAAGACACGAGGCCCAGCGGCATGTTCTTCTCCGGCTCAATCGTGTCTTCGACAGCCAGCGGAAGCTCCTCAATACCCAGGTAGAACCAGAGCGCGAACGAAAGGCCCTTGATCATACCATCGAGACCTTCTGGGAACTGCCAGTCCTGTTGCACGACCCACTGGTCGTATGAGACCTTGGGGATCGCTGCGATGTAGAACACAAGCAGCAGCACGACACTGAGCAGCGTGGCCACGAGCTGGATGCGGAACGAGAGCTCGACGCCCAGCACGTTGAGGATCACGAAGAGCACGTAGAAGAGGCACCACCAAAGCGGCGCGTAGTCCTCGCCGAGGCTCAGCAGCTGGTTCAGGTATGAGCCGATGCCCGTGACGACGACCGCGCAGGTCACAACGACCTTCAAGCTCTCCGCGAGCCCGGCGAAGAACGCGGCCGAGCGGCCGATGCCGTGCAGCGCAAAGATGTACGGGCCGCCACCGGCGGGCAGGGTCGTCGAGAGTTCAGCGATCGAGAACGAGAGCAGCACGTAGAGCACAGTGACGATCGAGAGGATGACGAGCAGGCCGTCAAAGCCGGCCACCATGGCCGCCTGCCAGCCGAAGAAGTCGCCTGAGATGACGGCGCCCACGCCCAGCGCCCAGAGGTGCGGTGCCTTGGCGAAGCGGTGCGATGCGGTCGTCTGATTGTCCGTCATGACGCTGGGGTTTGTGCTCTGGCTGCTGCTGGAGACTTGGGCACTTGAGCGGCGATTGCGGAATGGCCGTTCGGATCAAGCGCGAGTGCGCGTTCTGCATTCTCGACGAGCTCTCGGGTGCTGGGCTTGGGATAGCTGAGCGGATGGGTTGGCTCTCTTCCCTGTTGTGTATCGCTGACCTGCCCTTTCTCGGTTTTGCGGCCATCTTTTCACTTTTTCGGTATACTTGATTGGCGGATATTGTGGTTCTTTTTACTTTTTGGGAGTCTGTGATTGGTGTAAATTGGGGATACGATTCCTGATTGGTGCATTTGTTGCCATATGGAGCCCATCCTCTTTCACAACAGCGGATCCGCCGCTCATTTCACGGATTGCTCTGTGGTGGGAGGACGCCTGTCATATATATATTGATAAAGGTAATACGTTATAAGTGCGAGCTGATCCACTGAAATCATTTCAGATAGTATAACCTTATAAAGGTTATAGAAGGAGATGACAGACTTTTATCTGACATGGATACTGTACGACTCACGCCATCAGGGTGGATGACTGCGAAAACATCTCGTTTGACGTGCCCTCTCGCTTTGTGGCTTGACGCACCGCTCGTCCTCGCTCAGCAGCATCGGCGTGCTCAGACAGGATCTTGGAAAGCAGCAAACGATATGAAGGCTAAACGTCGCAAAACACTTCGTAAGCGCATCGCTTCGCTGGTCGCTGAGTGTGCTCGTATGTCGCATTCGCGAGGAGAGTGTGCCTGCGCTTTTCAACCAAGTGCTCTTCTGTATCCGAGAGAGAGAGCGACTTACGCAGTCTCCTCAACAAGAGTTTCGAAGCGAACCCACACGTCGTCTTTTAAAGAGACGCATCCTCGCCGCTGGTTGGCAAATCTCTCGTTGCAGATCTCATTGTGAACTCTACGGTACACACTCGATCGGCAGAACAACCTGCTCTCTTTCTGAAGGTGACGCGCTGAGTGTCAGCGGGCAGCCATTACCACCTTCAGAAGAGAGCCACTTTGACAGGCGACCACCAACAAAACCCACCCCAGTGGCGCCTTTATGATCACTTGCACTCCTGACGTGTGCTGTCGAGAACGCGGCTCGACTTATGACGAATCCCTTGAGGTTGTAGACACCTCATCGACACGAGTGGGAGCTTTTCGCAGCGCATAACCTCAAATGAAGCCATCGCTGGCTTCAACAGCCGCTTTGGTTACCGCCGCCAGTCGAGTTGGAAAGCAATCTCGCGGCGTGTCGTTCCTGACGCTGTGTATGGGCGATGGCTTCGCGCGTACAACCAACTCGATTCAATGTTCAATCCTAAAGAGCTTCACGTATGTTCAATCGAAAGCTGAAGCGAGGAAATGAGATGCTATTGCGTCTAGCTATTGCGTACAAAAAGCTCGCTTACGCTCGACTTGCGTTCGTGTCATTGACTGGTCTGATCAACATGCAACGCGAGCCCCGCGGCAGTTGTGCTTTTGTGAACCACAGCTGAAAGTACCGCAACACTGCTAACAACATGAAGCTGTTTCCAGACATGGTCCACGAGGTGCATCCTCTAACGTAGAGCGAGATCGTTCCTTTGCACGATGGCGTTGAGCACCACTGATACTGAAAGAGCAAGGACCCAACCAACCTACCGCGCCATAACGCAATGGAGAATATGTATTCCAGCTCAATTGTATTCCATTTGACATGGGGTTCCGTTTTGAGGAGCACCAACGTATCAGATAGAACGAGGAGCTGTAACCAAGCCAGTGAGCACCGACTGTGATCAAGCTCCATAGCGGAATCGCGGTGCTGAGCACTCACTCACATACACAAATGCATTGGTGTGGCCCCCACATTTCCTCCCAGTTTCCGTCCCAACGACGCGTTCTGTCACGCGTCGCATACCATTTTACCCAACCGAATACACATGTGCGCGGCCACGTGAGCCGCTGGCACTAGAGCGCGCCGAACTGGGTGGACTCTGCAGGATGTTGGTCGACCGCATGGCTCGTTGCTTGTTGCTGGTGGCTGGCTGGCTATGAGAGCAGTCTCCGAGCTCATGGTGTTGGTCCAATACTTTCGATCGCAGCTTTCTCGACAACAGAAAAGGTGAGTAGGCTCAAGATTTTTATCATTTCAGGTCCAGATATATCTAGTATATTATATTCTGAATGATCTACATTTGCTTTCATATTCTATTTTATTGATACTTGCTATTTACCCGTTTGGTTTGCCTGACCAAAGGGCCCGATTACTCCTTGACTATCAAGCGCTGCCAACCACCAAACAAACAAACAGTGTGACGCTTGATATAGGCCACCAACCAACCAACCAACCAGCAACAACAAACAGTGTGACGCTTGATAAGGCGCCTATTGCGAAGCTCCGATCGAGCTCATTCGCATCCACCGCCCGCGCGCTTCCACCTTCTACAGATACACACACAGCAGCAACAGATAGCAATGGCGCGACCTAAGGGCAAAGGCAAGGCTGGCGCCGCGAAAGTCACCGGCAACGGCAAGAAGGCCGCGTCGTCGTCGTCTAATGGCAAAGCCAGTGGCAAGACCAAGCGCGGCGCCGCGGGCAAGGTGACGAGCGTCGCCAAGGACGTGTATTCGGACGAAGACGACGACGAGCAGGAGGAGCGCATGAACGCCAAGATGGACATCGATGGCGTCTACGAGTACGAGCAGCCCGAGACCTTCGAGAATGACTCGGAGATCGACGAGGACGAGGCGTTCAACTCGGAGGACGAGCAGTCCTACGGCAGCTTCTTCCAGTCCAACAAGGCAAAGCAAACAGGCAAGAAGAAGAGCGCGGCGACAGATGCTGATGATGACAGTGACGTGGGCAATGCCGAGTTTGACGATGACGCTGAGGATGACGACGAGGAAGAGGCTGGTGGTGACCTGCTCTCGGACCTGCTCGGCACGGCACCAGCGAAGCGCTTGTCCACAAAGCACGACGATGACGATGAGGACGATGATGAGGACAGCGCATTAGAGAATAGCGATGACGACGAGCCGAAGAACCTGTCATCGCTGGCTGACGGTCTCGTGCCGGAGCGCAAGAAGAAGAAGCTTCAGGAGATCAGCACGGAGGGCGTGGGTCTTTCAGCGAACATCGCCGGCGGCGATGGCAGTGGTGGTGAGCTTACGCTTAGTAGTCTGCTTGGCGGCGGCGGTGATGCGGACGCTTCAAACGCCACAGGCGACGACGCCGGCGGCCTGAACCTGAGTAAGGTGAAGAAGCAGGTGCGCGACCTGGAGACTGACGGCAGCGGCGCGCTGCAGGCCGCGGTGGCACCCGTGCACGAGGAGCGCGCGACGCGCAAGATCGCGTACGTGGAGAAGAAGAAAGACGTGGACCTCTTCCAGACAGTCGTACGCCGCAACCGCCAGAAGGAGACGATGGACTTCCGGGAGCAGACCCCAAAGATGGAGAACCTTACAGCGGCGTCGCTCACGAGCAAGTTCTCTGCGCAAACGTCGCTTGAGAAAGACGTCGAGGCGCTACTGAAGGCCGGCGACCTGAGCGACCGCACGATCGCCAAGGACGAGGCGGACGAGCTCGCGCAGAAGAAGGTAAGCAAAGAGGAGGTCGTGGCGCGCCAGCAGGAGCTTGCCAAGATGCGCGCACTCATGTTCTACGAGGAGCAGAAGCAGAAGCGCATCAAGAAGATCAAGAGCAAACTCTACCACAAGATCCGCAACAGCCAAGACAAGAAGCAGACCGAGAAGCAGCAGAAGCAGCTGCGCGAGCTCGACCCGGAGCTCGCGGACGAACTTGAGCGCGAGATGGCCGAGAAGCGCGCCGAGGAGCGCATGACGCTCAAACACACGAACACGTCCAAGTGGGTCAAGCACCAGCTCAAGCGCGGTATTCAGGCCGACAACGAAACCCGCGGTGCCATCGCCGAGCAGCTGCGTCGCGGCGAGGAGCTCCGTCGCAAGGTGCACACTGCGGCCAGCGACGACGAAGATGACTCAGGTGACGATGAAGCCGAGGATGGTGTAGATGCGGTGACGCGCTTGCAGAAGCGACTAGAGAAGCAGGCCGACGCGCTCGTGATGGAGATCGACGAGGACGAGGCGAACGCGAGCCAGACCAAGGGCCTCCACGGCATGAAGTTCATGCAGCGGGCCGTGCAGAAGCAACGCGAGAAGGCGCGCAGCGAGACTGAGAAACTGCTGCGTGAGCTCAAGGGCGAGGACGGGCTCTTGTCGGACGGTGACGAGCTCAGCTCCGGTGACGAGGGTAAGAAGACCAAGGACAATGACGCCGCCGCTCCTGCTGTGAACAACAAGACGCGAAAGGCCAACAAGAAGAAGAATGCGGCCACGGCCGAGGACAAGCAGGCAGTTGACAAGGCCTTGCCTAAGGGCGCGCTGCAGACGGGCAACGTGAGCATGGACAAGGGCCTCTCTGCGCGCGCCTCGGGTGCGATCGTCGTGGATCTTGGTGACGGCACAGGCAACAAGGCTCTGGGTCTTGAGGCCAATGGTACCTCTGCTAATGGCAAGACCATTCAGATCGGCGGCAAGAAGGCGAACGCTAAGGACGCCAAGACTGCTGTGCCAGTGGAGACGGAGCGCAATGAGACGGAGGAGAACCCGTGGCTAACGGGAGCAGCGACGTCGACCAAGAGCAAGAAGCGCAACAAGAAGGCGGCGACTAAGATGGAGCAGAGCGGCGTGGACGTCGCGAACGCAATCGAGTCGCTCTCAAAGGCGGTCTCCAAGGACGCCGCAGCGGTTGCAGACAGCTCGCTGGCGTTGCTCACTGGCAAGAACACCAAGAAGCGCAAACTCGATCAAACAACCACCACAGCTGGTGCTCAGCGAGCGAGCGAGCCGATGGCACCTGGCAACAAGAAGAAGGCCAAGCAGACCGTGGCTGATGCTGGTTTGAAGACCGACGGCAAGCTGACGCAGGAAGAGCTCGTGCGCCGCGCGTTTGCGTTCGCCGACGAGGACGAGGACGAGATCGCGCGTGAGAAGGACCAGATCGCGTCGCAGGACACGACCGCGAAGAAGGGAGCAGAGATTGCCAAGCTCGTGGGCATGACCGGTTGGGGCAGCTGGGCCGGCGATGGCGTCAAGGTATCGTATCGTCAGCAGGTGCGCGAGCAGCAGGCGAAGAAGCTCGCCGATGACACGAAGAAGCAGGTGCTCGCGAGCCGCAAGGACTCCAAGATGGAGCGCGTGCTCATCAACGAGAAGAAGGACAAGCGCGCCGCCAAGTTCGCCGTGCAGGACGTGCCGTACCCGTTCACGTCGCGCGAGGAGTACGAGATGGCGATGCGCAACCCGCTGGGCAGCGACTGGAATACGCCGGCGTCCACGAACGCTCTCACGGTTCCAAAGATCATGAAGCGCGCAGGCGTGATGATCAACCCGCTGGCTCTCTCCAAGGCCGACAAGAAGGAGGCCAAGAAGGAGCTCGGCAAGCAGCGCAAGGCCAAGTTCTAGAGTCTCTGCGAGCGGATACAGAAGGCTTGTTAATTTGTGCAACATAGATAGATTTTACTTTTGTGTGTTTACAACAGAACAAAAGCAATAGTTCTTGTGCACTTGAAACGGACGGACGTGGCCGACATGACCGTGGACGGAATGGTTGTAAATGTACCCACTTTGGTATCAAAATGAGTGTAGCCATGTCATAGAGCTACTGATAAGAGAACTCAAAACTGACTGAGTGGATCAGAGCGAAAGCCACGACAGTGCTACTGTTGTTGCTACTGCCGATGACATGACGCTCATGGTGAATGGGAATCCACTGGCACTGCTGCTGCGAAGTCCACTGGTCGCGGAGGCACCTTCTGGCGACAACTGGAACTGCCGAATGATCCCATTGCGCTCACTTGCACCTGACGCCGCCACTCCAATGCCAGTGCTGCCACCAGTAGCTCCATTGGACTGGATGCCGATCACCATGCCACTGAGCTTGATGCGAAGATCCTCCATGATTATGAGCTCAAAGCGCGCGAGGGCGTCGCGCAGCTGAGTATCAAACTCCACGGCCGACTTGGTCCACGTGTCGAACTTGCGCTGGCTCTGTTGCGCGACGTTGCGCGCATGGCGCCATGCGAGGAAGTCAGCAAACTCGTTAGCACGAAGCGAAGAGAAACCTTTGAGCGGATCCTGTGACGTCATGAGCAGCGTCTCCGCGGCCGACTTGACGCCGATGCCACCCAGCAAACACTCGGTCATGTCTGGGAGCAGCAGCGTCGCCTGGTAAAAGTAGAGACACGCTTTGGAGGTCGCCATGGCCAGGAGCTGCGCGTCGCTGGGCAGGTCACCGGAGAATGGCAGCAGCATGTACTTGTTCGGTGTCTCCTGCTGACACTGCTCGTAGACCTGTCGGTTCTGCGCGTAGAGCTCGCCAAGGAGCTCGCCAATGGAGGATTCGCATGGGGCATCACCCGCTGAAGCTGAGTAGTTGAGGCTGAGCGCGTCTACGGAGCTGGTGCTGATGCTTAGCATGCCTATCGCAAGCACGAGCGTGCATGCGACAGCGCACAACGTCGGCATACTGGGCGGCATTCGTGCTGTAGAGCGTTCAAGACTGACAATTACATTGCAATCAGTCACGAGCGACAGCGCAGTTGCCATAGGCAATGCGGCGCTGTGCTGGTGGTGGTTGGGGACTCGGACCTGTTCAGTCCCATGGTCAACAGGCGTTATGGTTTTGATGACCAAGGGCAGTTGCTTGCTGCCTGTCCCAGCTGCTGCGACCTGCTGGTCGCGAGTGGCTCTATGTCGCGCGACAGGCTTGGGTTGTAACGTGATCCGATTTGTTGACCAGCTCACAGACTTGAGGGGCTCAGGATCTTGATGGGGACTCAACAATCGGAGCACCGTTGTCAAGCGCCGAAAATGCTGTACTGGAGGCGTTGGATGGGGCTCATGGTTCGCAAGTAGAGACACGTGGGAGTGGAAGAAAGTTCATGGACATTGAACGGCAAAATCGACCTCGATTCATATGAAAGGCACTTGAGGAGGACTGACTGACATCATTGACACACTGCACTACAAGGCGTCCACATGGGCGAGACGCGACAGATAGATAGGGGACCTAAGACACTATGTCTGGTGTGGTAAAGTGGAGAGGACGAGCACGACTCTAAGCCACGGTAAACAGCGCAACTATGAGCGTCACGAGGGCCACCAGGAGCCCGGATGAGGCCGCCGTTGGACACGACGCCCCCGAGCTCTTGCCTGTGGAGTTGGAGGCAGCGGGCGTGGCGATGGTCGCCACTTTGACGGCCCCGGTGCCGCTGCCGCTGGCCGAGTTGGCGTGTACCGAGGCCGCGGTGCCGGCCAGTGAGCTGCCGCTCGTGTCGGCGAAGGTCTGCGCCGAGGCGCCATCGTAGACAATCGTGAGGTCAGCAAGCACCTTGACGGTCGTGTTGGCGAGCGCACGCCAGAGCGCCTTCTTGAAGAGCGCGTAGAGCTCCGAGTCGCTGTCATAGGGTAAGCCGACGGCTTGAGCCGCGTTCACGTCGCGGCGCCAGGCCATGAGCGCGTGGAACTCCTCGGCCGATGGGGCTGCCGCGCCATCGGCCATGTCCACCGAGATTTTGAGCAGCGTCTCGACCACGGCCTTGACGGGCATGTCGCCCAGCGAGCACGCTGGCAGGTTCGAGAGCGCCACGGCCGTGATCACACCCATGCACTCGGGGGTCTGCACCAGGAGCGTCGTGTCCTGGGCTGTCGGCACCTTGCCCGAGTAAGGAAAAATCTGGTATCCGCTCTTGTTCATGCACGTGATGAACATCTTCTTGTTCTTCGAGTAGACGGCATTGATGCGGTCGGCTACGAGGTCTGGGCACACGAGGTTGTCAGTCACGCGGAACGTGTTCGAGCCGACCTGCGCCGAGTGGATCGGCACGGGGGACGGACCGGCAGTGGCTGTCGGGTCTGCTGCTGTGGCCGCGGGGGTTGAGGCCGTGGCTGCACTGTCAGTGGTGGTAGCGGCGGCTGTGGCCACCGGCACGACCGTTTCGACTGCGGGTGTAGCCACCGTGGCCGTTTCAACGACCACGGGCGAGGGTGTTGGTGTCGGCTTGGATGTCTTGGCGGACGTCAACACTAGCGCCGTCAGGAGAAGCAGTACGAGCAATCGACAGTGGCGATGGTACGAAGAAGAAGACGCCATGACGCGCATGATGAGGATGCAGCGTTCAAATTCGCGAATGAATGGACGGACGAAACGACCGCGTCTCTGTCGAGCGGGTGTGAAAATCGATGCCAGCCAATTTACACACGCCTGCTTGGTAGAGACCGGGTGGCGGTCAGCATTCAACGTGTGTGTTGCAGTGGAGGCGGATGACTGCAACGACCGCACGAGCTCCTCCCACCAGAGTAGGTAGAGTTCACATCAGCAAGGCCATCTGAATGCTGAACCGGCGCCAGTAGAAACAAGGACGTCACGTGGGCGAAGAGCTCACTTCTGCCAGCGAGTGCACCATCATCACCGCTTCTAAACAGATGGTGAGGTGACGCACTGTTCTGACTTTTGTGTTCCAATTGATCCCAGCTGCATACTTTATCTAAGTGAAGAGTTTGTCCCGGTGGGTGAAATTAACTGTACACTTTACGCGGGACTTTTATCGAGCGATGTCTTGCCGCACTGACTCGATTTCCTGAGGTTCTGTGGCTCAGCACCCAGTCAACGGCTCAAGTGGTCCTCATGATGGCAACAGGAGATCTGCCAAGGGTCTGTAGCAATAGCAATGGCCTTCGACGGAGAGAGGAAAAGTGACTGCAGCATCTCTCTTCCGTCTGCGAGCGAGCGTTTGAGGTCGACGTTTGCCACAGACACACGCGCAGGCAGTGATCTGATCAGAAAGCAGAACACCAGACAGAGAAGCAGTCTCAAGAAGCCAGATGGTCAACAAAAGCCTTCCCCCAACGCGACAAATTAGAAACCAGCGAAGAAGTCCGATACTCTTTCGTCGCATAACTGATCATGCATGTCAAACTGCAACTGTCCATTTCTTAGAGTCACCCTGATTCATTGAGTTTCTCAAAATGCATATTCACGATTTGTGGATAGGGTGGAACAGCAGCCAACCCAGGCTGGTTGGTGCTTCGCTTTCCCTTCGTCCTTCCCGTTCTGCACCAGAACGTCAAGCCGCGGCGCTGCATTTTACCACCCACATGCGCACACGAGACTGAGCACCTTGGTCCAGGATTGATCGAAACTGGAAGGGCGTGGGATTCTCAAAATGATCTTCGTGTACCTCCTCCATCATGTTTGCACGTCTCCAGGACTCACCGTTGTCACCAAGCGACGATGCTCAATGATGGCACGCCATTGCTCGCACGCATAAACAGTCGACACCTTCAGTCGACTGCACACCAGCAGGCTTGCAGGAACCCATGAGATACGCACCCAATGCTTCCTAGGGACAACCACACATTCCGATACACACTCAAGCACGCTTGCTCATATTTGCTCTTAGAATCCTGACGGGCTCCTCTTCTCTCTTGCTCGCCTTACACAAAGGCAGTAGCAGCTAGCGCCGTCGCGACGATCAGAGCCACTACACGCACTACCACGTTGCCTGGAGCAATCGTAGCACGTTTGTGAATAAGCGACGCTGACGCACTGGAGCTCACGTTCACCTTGACGACATCCTGCAACGAGCCCGAGGTTTTCACACCGTCGCTGGAACCTGCGGGCCGCACTCTGCCCACAACGCTGTTGCTACTGCTCCCAGAGCCATCGTTCAACGTCGAAAAGGATAGCTTGCCGCGCGTGTACGTACCGTTCGAGAGCTCGTACTCAAGCGTGAAGTCCGAGCTCACGCGCACCGTCGTGGCATTCAGCGCCTTCCACAAGTTTACCTTGTACTCGTTGTAGAGCGCCGAGTCGGAGTCAAAGGGGACACCGGCTGCCTGCGCCAGGTCGACGTCGCGCCGCCAGTACATGAGCTCTTGGAAGCGCTGCGCGGACGCGACCTCGCGCCCTTCGTCAATGTCGACCTTGATCTTGAGCAGCGTCTCGGTCACGGCCTTCATGGGCATACCGCCAATGTCGCACGCGGGAAAGCTCGCGAGCACCACGGCCGTGAAGATCGCGACGCAGGACCGCGACGTGGCCATGGCGTAGATCTGTTGTGTCGTCGGGTTCTGGCCCGAGTGCGGGAAGATTTGGTAGTCCGCGTCGCCCACGCACTCGTCAAACATGTTGCGGTTCTTGGCGTAGATGAGGTTGATTTTGCTCACGACGTCCTCGCTGCAGATCGCGTTGGGCACGTACTGGAACGTGCTCGAGCCGGGCGACGCCGAGGCGATCGGTGCCAGTGTCGGTGCGCTTGTGGTGGCGATCACTGGAGCAGGAACAGTGACACCAGCAGCAACACCGGTGTCGGAATTTGGCTCAGAGCCGGAGCCAGAGGACGTTCCATTGAGCGCTGCTGGAGCCGGAGCTGCTAGTACCGTGAGGGCAGCGTCCTCTTGGGTGAACGCACCGGAGATCAATACCACGGTGACGGCAACTACCGACACAAACCGAATCATTCCCACTGCGTCCACTTCTCTCTCGTCTTGGTCTTCTTTGGAAATGGCCAATCGATAGCGAGTCAGCCAGTCGGCCTCAAGCGATTAAGTCCATGAGCTGCTGGTGCTGCAGAACGCACGACTGCCACCCCCGAGAATTTTGAGCCTGCTGGCAATTCGTATCCGACCGATGCTGGCTCCATTTGTGCAGCTCGCGGTGGTCCAGCGCGCCGTCTCTGGACGCGAGCACGAGCCGATTGATCTGCGCAGAAAACCTCTAGCGACCTGACCATCTGGCACCTCGACACGCACGAAAAAGAACACCTTGATGACACGCGAGGGCTGCGAGTCCTGATAAACGGTACATAAACCTCCATGTTAGCCGTAATTACCTTTTTATCTTGAACTTGGAGCGGCAAGGAAACTGGACTGGATTTCTTGACTATCTTGGATAATCGGAGCTGTTCATGCTAGAGGAGCGCCGAGCATCAGCACCGCGAGCGACGTGACGACTGCCGCAAAGGCGCTCTGCTTCAGTACCCCACCAGCAGTATGCACTCCGGAGCTTATATTCAGCGCTGTGCGACCGGTGAGCGACCCGGAGCTGCTGGAGCCTGCGGGTCGCACGTGTCCCGCGACGCCGGAGCCGGTGCCGGAGTCGTCGTCCAGCGCAGAGAACGTGAGCTGCCCGCGCGTGTACGTGCCGTCCTGGAGCTGGTACTCGAGCGTGAAGTCGGAGCTCACGCGCACGGTGGTGCTCGCGCGCGCCTTCCACAGGTTCACCTTGTACTCCTTGAAGAGCTCCGAGCCGCCGTCGTAGGGTACGCCGGCCTCGAGCGCCAGGTTCACGTCGCGCCGCCACTTCATCATCTCGTTGAAGCGCTGACCCGATGGTGAGGCGAGACCCTCGTCGGTGTCCACCTTGATCTTCAGGAGCGTCTCGGCCGCGCTCTTCATGGGCATGCCGCCCACGTCGCAAGCAGGGAACTCGGCGCGAACGACCCCGGAGAAGATCGCAAAGCACGAGCGCGACGTGGCCATGGCGCGCACCTGCTCCGTGTCCGGCCTCTTGCCCGAGTTGGGGAAGATCTGGAAGTCTGCGTCGGCCGTGCACTCGTCGAAGAGCGCGCGGTTCTTGGCGTAGATCTTGGTGAGCTTCGCCACGACCTTCTCGCTGCAGATCGACTTCTTCACGAGCTGGAACGTGGTTGAATCCAGCGCCGCAGACGCGATCGGTGCGATTGTGGCGGTGGACACGGCGGCGCCACCTGTCGCGGAGGAGGAAGGGGTCGTGGATGCCTCGTTAGTGGCAGTTGTTGGTGTTATGGCTGTAGTGATCACAGGAGCTGGAGTTTTGCTTGTGGCTGTGGTGATACTGGTGGTTGAGGCTGCTGATGTGGCTGTGGCTGCTGCTGCGACGACGGCGTCATCGGCACTCACAGCGACTCTCGATGCAGGTACTGGTGTAGGCACCGGTGCTGCGGTGGCGTCGTGTGCGAACTCTCCTATACTGCAGAGCACGGCGGCCATCCATACTAAGAGTAGCGCTCGCATGCTTCACACACGTGGTCGCTTGTCTCAGGAGCACTCCGATTTCGAAATGAGCAGTGACTGATAGCTGACATGACGCTTCTGGCAGTTTGCAGCATGGAGACTGGAGCGAAGGGCGGAAGTGGTTCTGACGGGAAGTTAACAGTTCCACACGTCCTGCTGCTGCGGGTTCCTCTGACTTCATCCAACGATCAAATCTTTGTCCGGGGTCTTCGGTGGATCTGGATTCGAGATTTGCCCTTTCTGAATGAACTCTAGTCGAGTGTGAACTGGCGTGGTGACTTTGGTGGAGACAGCGAGCGGTGCTTGGGAAGTACGTTACGTTACATACAGTAATCACTGTGGACGACAGCATCTTGCTGCTGCTGGAAGCATCCGCTGCAGACGAAGAGTTTGGTCAGTCGAGTAATTAGTTTCTTAATGAGCCACGCCCAAGAGAGGCGATCACTTGCTTGCTTACTGTTGCTGCGACGGCGAGCGTGACTGACTCGCAGATCAATTTCGTACTCGAGTCTTGGTCCCAGACACAGCTTCACTTGCAGTCTGTTGCCGGGAACTCCACGCCGAGTGCTGGTACTGTCCTTGGAGTCAGGAACTGTAAGGAAGGAAGATGCATTCGGCCGAAGCTTGGACACTCGATTGCACTCAGCGTTGACCGCGCTCGCTGTGCATCGGAAGGACGCAACGGTGGGTTCACTGGTAGGTGGGACGAGGCGTATTGTGGTTGTCTTCTCAGCGTGGACATTCATGTCTATCGGAGTGAGACTGAGATGATGAGCGACCACCGCTTGTGTTGACGCTCATGAGGTCAATGCGATCGACGCCACTGCGCTGCTGTTGTTATAATAGTTCTCCTAACATAGCCCCAGCAGCCCGCGTGGACACTCAACGCTTGATGTCGCGCGCATAGAGTCTCACCCGTCAACTTGCTTACTCCACGCGCATCCAAACAGCATGATTGCAGCTTCAAGTTGGCCATCTTCGCGCAAAATGTAGCACTTCACCTCTAAAACGTCAGTTTTACCATCCCATCAGAAAAGCAAACACACAAATGGAGCCATTCGCAATTTTGCCAGCAAGATGAAGCTCCGAGTGGGCGTCGCGCAGTCCGCGAGCAAGGAGTTCGACTTCTCCGCCACGCTCGAGCGGTTCCGCGCACTGGCACAGGAGGCGCAGGCGGCCGGCGTGCGCTTTCTGCTCTTCCCAGAGGCGTTCTTCGGCGGATACCCCAAGCACACGAACTTTGGCGCCGTCGTGGGGTCACGCGGAGACCAAGGGCGCAAGGACTTTGCCAAGTATTTCAAGGGCGCGATCGCGATCCCATCCGCCGAGGCCGACGCCATTGCGCAGGTGGCGAAGGACACGAGTGTGGCCATTGCCACGGGCGTGATCGAGAAAGAAGGCTCGACGCTCTACTGCTCCGTGCTGTACGTGGACCCGATCGTGGGCATCGTGGGCAAGCACCGCAAGCTCATGCCGACGGCGTCCGAGCGGCTCATCTGGGGAAACGGCGACGGCTCCAGGGAGAACCTGAGCGTGCAGATGATCCGTTTAAGCGAGGGCGAAGATGGGGACGGCGAGACGCTCTCCGTGGGCGGCGGCGTGTGTTGGGAGAACATGATGCCGCTGCTGCGCTACCACTACTACCAGCAGGGCATCCAGCTGTACATCGCACCGACAGTCGACGCGCGCGAGAACTGGCTACACACGATGGTGCATATCGCCATGGAATCACGCTGCTTTGTACTCTCGGCCAACCAGTTTGCCACCACCGCCGACTACCCGCAGTGGCACCAGGAGATCATGCGGAGCGCGCTTGAGAAGTCTGAGGATGCACCGCCACTTGCTGATGATGCTGAGATCATTGGCGGGGGGAGCTGCATCATCTCGCCGCTGGGTGAGATCCTCGCAGGTCCGCTGCGCAAGCGCCAGGGTATTTTGACGGCCGAGATCGATCTGGACGACGTCGTCGGCGCGCGCTTCGACCTTGACCCGACGGGCCACTACTCACGCTCAGACGTCTTTGCGCTCAACGTGACCCATCAGTGATCAGTACACGTCATGGAAGATAGACAACCATGTTTGGTGAGTGTGGCTTTCTCTCTCGCGCGCGATATTCTCTTCTTGTTCATCTATTATGCATCACTATGGGCTTCCTCTCTACCATTCACTCATCCCGCACGCTTCTCTCGATCCTAAGAGTCGCGGTAGAGCATGAACATGGCATCCAACTGGATGAGCGTGGCGGTTGAGCTTCTCGAGCTTGGCGAGGTTGTTGGCCTCCACAAGCGAGCACACGATAAGCTCTTTGCTGTGCTCGGCTTGCCCTCCATCTTCTTTGTATCAAGAACAACAACCCCTCCAGATGCTGGTATAAACCGGTATCAACTGGTGTCTACACACTATCCCGGTACTGGGCCATACTGGGCCATTTCTCGACCAGCAAGCGAGCAAGCTTCCCCAACACAGCAAGCAATCATCAAAAGTATGAGCGGCGGTCGAGGCGGACGGCGCCGCAGTCCGATCTGGGAGCACTTCCTGCTGGGCAAGAACGCCGATGGCAACCGCGTGGCGCAGTGCACGTTCTGCTCACGCGTCATGAAGTCCCAACCTGACCGCATGGAGAACCACTTCCTCAAGCTCTGCGCGCAGGTGGACATGGACGCGCGCCGCCGCTGGCTGCTCGACCGCGAGAACCGCGAGACGATCTCGGCGCTGCAGCGCCAGCGAGACGAGGCACTCGGCAAGCTCGAGGACACCATGGGCACCAATAGTAGTAATAGCGTGCTCAGTCTCAGTGGTGCTGGTGACGACACCGCCAGCGGTTCATTGCAGGCGCAGGTGGTGGTGGCCGCAGCAGCGGGAGACACTCACTCGCGGCAGCAGCAGCAGCTGTTCAAGATCGCCGAAGTGTCGGTGGACCATGTGCTCGACGATCCGGAGCTCTCGACCGCATCGCCCGTGCCGACAAAGGTGCGCAAGATGGCTGCGGGGAAAGTAGGCGGCTCGGCCGCGAAGAAACAGCAGCAACAGTTCATCCCGCAACAGCAGCAGCAACAACAACAGCGCAATAATGGCGGGAACCCGCACTTTTCGATCCTCAAGGACGTGAACGGCAAGACGGAACGCGTGGAGCTCGAGAACCTTGGGCTCATGCGTGCTGCCGAGGCAGGCGGACTGGACGCGCAAATGCTCGAGCTCCAGAAGCGCAAGCTCGAGATCGAGGAGCGCAAGTCGCACCTGCAGATCGAGAGCATGCGCTACGACAATGACATCAAGCGCATCAAAGTGGCCGAGGAGAACATGCTCGCGCGCAAGCGCCTGCGCGACGCCGGCGTGCCACTGGAAGAGATCGACCTGCTGCTGCCGCTGCAGAAGCCCGAGATGGTCGACTTCCAGAGTCTATGAGTGAGTGAGTGGATGAGTGAGTGTACGATAATGACCTAAAACGCGTTGGAAGGTGACTGAATAAATGAACGTGTATTGCTTACAGTCGCAGCCTTTGTTGCTAGGATTTTGAAGCTGGCTCGATGGACAGGTCATTCGAAGTCACTGGCAAGGATGCGCAGCTCCACGAAATGGGAGGGAATACGTACACCTGGTTACCCCTTCACAGCACAAGGTGCGTCTTAGATGATCGTCTGCGAGGTGTCGTCAGCGCCCGTGACGCTGACGATCGGGATCATTTTGTCGATCTCCTCCTGGGAGATGCCAGCATCCTTCAAGCGCTTGCGCGAGAGCATGTTCTCCTCGGCGACGCGCAGGCGCTTGAGCGTGTTGTCGTAACGCAGCCCTTCGATGCGCAGGTCGGACTCACGCTTGCGCACCGCGAGTTCCTCCTCCGTGAGCTCGTTCCACGGCAGCGCCGCGCTGTCGCCAGCACGAGACTTGGACTCGTTCTTGACGGCCCTCGCCGCGCGCGCGTTCTTGGCACCGGCGATGGTCTGGCGCGCCTTGGCCCACGCGTAGTCGTCGTCATCGCTCTCGTTCGGCTGAAAATTGTTGCCACGCTTGAACTTCTTGAGCTTGTGGCGCTTGTTGAAGGACGCGAGCCAGCCGTTCGAGAAGTTGGGGCGGTCCTCCTTGAGGATATTGAGCTTGTCGCAGAACGCGATCGCCTTCTGCTTGACGAGCTCGCCTGAGATGCGAATCTCCTTCTTCTCGCAGTCAAGCACCCAGCCGAGGAGCACCTCGTCGAGCTTGGGCAGCTTGCAGCGGCGGCGCTTGCGCAGTTTGCGCTGCGCCTCGTCGAGCGACTTGAAGTTCTTGCCGCGCGTAAGTGCGTACGAGATGGACGTCTGCGATGGCTCGTAGTTCATCGCAAAGGTCTCGCGCGCCCACTGCGCCAGCTGCTGCTGCGTGAGCTTGGGGAATTCGCGCGCATGCTCGCAGATGCGGAAGCGCTGCTCGATCGTTAGGTTGCGGCGGCGCCCGACCACGCCGCCAGCCGCGTCCTTGTCGCTGGTCGCTTCGGTTGGCGTCGGCAGCGGCGCGAGCTGCGGACTCGTAGAGGTCGCCGCCACCTCCGTCGTCGTGTACAGAGTGGTCGTTGGCGCCTCCATCATCGTATCGTGCTGACGTTTCGCTTCCTCTTTTGCTTTGCTGCTTGCGTGCGATTTCGAGAGTGCGAGCGACCCCCTTCGTCTTCGCTAACCATACAATCCGCAAGTCTGCTTTCCCTGTTTTTAAACTTGCAGAATGTATGGGTAGCGAAGAAGAAGAGGATCGAGTTCACTGACACTCACTCTGCTGTTGACATTCACTCTCTAGTCGTCGCTATAAAGGTACATTATGATTGTACTTGGATAATGCGTTCACATGAACAAGTTGAAGTAAAAAAAGATGCCATTTACCTTTGATAAAAAGGTATATTTGAAAATACCTTTTTAGAAAAGAGCGGGAAGCACGCAGCCGTTTTTGAATTTTTCAAATTTTCTCCCAAAGAAACGAAGCGAGCGGATGGTGCGAGAAGGGGTTTCGCACATCTTGGAATTTGTATTGCAGCGAGGATTTTTGGCTGGCCTTCTCTCCTCTTTACCACTCAAAAATGCCAGTTCTCGAATTCCTCTATCGGTCCGAATAAACCCCCCATACGCACGAGATATGAGCTCCATGACGAATGTGGACGCCGCGGCGCAAGCGGTGGCAATGGTGCCACAGGCGGTGGTGCCCCCGCACGCGCCCACGCGGCGGCAGAACATGACGGACGAGCAGCGGTTGCAGATCTGCGCGCATCGCGCGGCGAACCCCAAGATGACGCAACAGCAGCTCGCGCGCTGGGCCAAGGAGACGTTCGCGATGCCCGTAGAGCCGTCGCAGTCGGCCATCTCGACGATCCTGCGACGCATGGGCGACGGCGGCGCGGCCGCGGTGGTCCCTCGCAAGCTCAAGAAGAAGCGCCGCGTTAAGTACCCGAAGCTCGACGACGCGCTGCTCAAGTGGGTGCTCGACTGCGACCAGCACGAGATCCGCATCTCCGGCGAGCTCGTCAAGCAGAAGGCCGACGCGCTCTGCGAGAAGTTCAAGATCCCCAAGGACGCGCGGCCGCACTTCTCGAACGGCTGGCTCGCGTCATTCAACCGGCGCCACGGACTCAAGCGCTACAAGCGCAACCCAGACCTCTACGACGATGACGACGATGATGACGAGGAAGACGGCGATGCAGGAGAAGCCAAGGGCGACGGCAGCGCTTCTACAAAGCTAAAGAAGTCGAAGAAAAATCCGCGCTTTTCGATCTCGAAGGAGGTGAACGGCGAGACGCGTCGCGTGGAGCTCGAGAACAACAACGGCAACTCTTCCGGTGCGCAGCCGTGGAACGAACTCACGGAGGAGGAACTCGCAGCGCGCAAGCACGAGGCGGACCTGCGTATCGAGGGCCTGCGCTACGACAACTCGCTCAAGCGCCTCAAGGTCATCGAGGAGAACATGCTCGCGCGCAAGCGCTTGAAGGACGCCGGCGTGTCCGAGGAAGAGATCGACCAGCTCATGCCGCTGGCGCGCGCGGCCAACGAGCACGAGATCTAGGCTATTGTGAGTATGAACCCAGAGAGAGAAGAGTATGGATTTTGTCACGTTACCAGTGGTTAATAATTGTGTGTTTTGCTTTTCTGCTTATCCTTTACTGGTACCGTTATGCAGCATTGAGCTCATCATCGTCGCAATTCAGCATTTCTTTCGTCAATGGAAAAACAAATACATATTCATATAAACGGCTTTAAAAACAATGACCGCCGCCACCTGTCCTGTCGAATCTCTCCTACTTGAGATGCACGAGCGGCAGGAGCTTGTCGATCTCCTCTTGGCCGATGCCAGCATCCTTGAGGCGCTTGCGCGCGAGGATGTTCTCCTCTAGGATCTTCATGCGCTTGATCTCATTGTCGTAGCGCAGTCCTTCCACGCGCAGGTTGGTCTCCACCTTGCGCGCCTCGACGACCTTGTCGCCCAGGTTCCGGATCGCCTGCGTCTTGGCGGCCAACTCAGGTTTATCCTTTGACTGCTGTTGGCTCAGAACTGCTGCTGGCTCCAGAGCCGTGGTGGTCACTGGAGTTGAAGCTTGGGGTTCTTGAGTCTGATGAGTCTGGAACTGAGGCTGAGGAGCCTGAATCTGGACTGGAGAGTGTGGAGCCTGTGCCTGAACTGGCACCGGTGCCTGAGCTTCTACTGGAACATGCGGCTGCGTCTGGATGTGCGAAAGCACTGGAGCTGGTATGTGCGGCGACTGCACCGGGTGCTGCTGGTAGTGCTGGTGTTGCGGTTGCGGTTGGTAGTGCTGCTGATGTTGGTGCTGCGGCTGGTGGTGATAGTACTGCTGCTGTTGCTGAGGGTGGTGATACGCTTGCTGCGGCTGGTACTGTTGACCGCCCGAGTAGTAGTGGTCAGACTCGGTGCGCGGCGGCTCGTGGTACATCGTGAAGCGTGAGTTCGTCGGCGCCTGTTGGCCACGCATGCTCAACAAAAGCGCCTGGTGCGAGCCAGGAGGAGCGCCGTACGCCCCGGTGTTGTCACCAGCTCCACTTCTCCAGCCACCGACCGCTCCGTTGTTCATCGCGCCTACCAAGTACCCATGCTCGTGCTGCTGCTGCTGCTGCTGCTTGTGCTCCTCAAGGCCTCCACCGCCGCCGTGCATACGGTGGTGGTCTTCGTATGGGTTGTTGCTCTGAGGTACGTACCCTCCCAGCGGGTATGAGTAACGCTTGAGGAATTCCTGACGCCAGTTCCACGACGGCGTGAACGGGATCCCGAGCTCCGCGGCGACGTCGCGGGCCTTATCCTCGAGCATGGCCGACGACACGGGCGCGCCTGCCTGGCGCATGTCGATCACCCACGACACAATCACCTGCTCGGCAGCGTGGTTCAGCATATGGTTCATGACCGGCGCAGGTCGCTGTTGTTGCTGTGGCATCTGATTCTGCTGATGTTGTAGCTCCTGAGGTGAAGGCGAAGCCTGGTGTTGTTGTTGGATTTGCTGCTGCGGTTGCGGTGGAGCCTGGTGGTGTTGACGAGCCTGAAGCTGCTGTTGCCGCTGTTGTTGAATCTGAGTCTGTACTTGAGCTTGAGACTGAACTTGGGACTGGGGCTGTGACGTAGGACGCGGCGGCGCCATGCCGGTCTCGTTGTCGTAGGCCATGAGCTCCTCAATGCGCTCCTCCTCGCGCGCCCAAGCGATCACGAACTTGCGCTTCTTTTCGAGCGCCGCCGCGGTCTTGTCGCCACTGAAGAACTCCTGCAGCGTCGCCTGCATGTCGCGGTCCGAGAAGTTGTAGTACCGCACGACGTCGCGCTTGAAAGCGATCGAGTAGGGTCCGCGTGCGCGGCGCGGGATGCTGTCGTCTGCGGCGGCCACCGACGCATCGTCCGAGATCACCTCGCGGTGGCGCGCGTAGTTGCGGAAGCCGTAACGCTTGTTAAACGCGTGCAGCCATCCGTTCGAGAAGCTCGGGCGCGAGCTCTTGGGGATGTGGAGCCGCTCGCAGAAGGTCACGGCCTTCTGCTTGACCATGAGACTCGAGATGCGCGTGCCGTTCTGATAGCACTCGGAGACCCACTTGGCGAGCGCCGAGTCGAGCTTCGGGTGCTTGACGTTGCGCGGGCGCTTCATCTTGCCCTCGGCCTCGCCCAGCTTCTCGTACTGCTTATGGCGCCGGATCGCGTACGAGATGGCCGACTGTGACGGTTCGGCGTCCATCTGGAACGCCTCCTTGGCCCAGCGCGCGAGCTCCTGCTGCTTCATCTTGGGGTTCGCCTGACTGCGCTGCCAGATCTCATTGCGCTGTTGCAGCGTGAAGTTCAGGCGCAGACGCTTGTGCGGCACATGCGGCGTCGCGGGCGCCTGCGGGGCCTCTGGTGCCGGCGCCGCCGGGAGCAGTGGAGCCGCTGCTGGCGCTGGCGCTGATGTCGTCATGCTCGTCGTCGTCGCTTTTTCGTTCTCTCTCGTTTCTATTATGAGAGGCAGACCCAATACGCAAGGGGAGAGAAATACTCGATATTTTTCGAAAGCATTTCAGAATTTTCGAAAACGAATGATGAAAAGGGGGGAGGCGGGAGTTTGAAATTGACCTGCGATAGTTGATTAATTAATTTATAGAGGTAATATTAGTTAGAAGTACTCTAAATAAAAAGTGTTTTAGTGTTCTACCTTTATTGCTGTTACACACATATTTTTAATCTTACAAATTGAGTATTCCTGCTTTTACGCAGAACTCGGATAAAAAGGATTTACTCGTTGGGTTCATAAAAACGCCAACGACTCTCCACAACGCAGTCGCCATATAAACGAGCGGCTCTCCCAGACTGCCGGCGGCCCGCTTATTCCAGTTCCGGAATAGCGAGCCAGCACGCGCGTCTAGCAAGAACGAAGCCATTCGCCTCGACTCGAAATGGCGCGCCAACCGCTGACGCTCGCGGAGAAGAACGAGTTGCGGCGCTTCCACGCGTCGCAGCCGAGCGGTGCAGCCAAGCAGAGCGAGATGCTCGACTGGGTACGCGCCAAGTTCGGCAAGAGCATCGGTCGCTCGTCCATCGGCCGCATCCTCAGCTCGGCCATCGACGTCGAGGAGACCACGATGGGTCCCAAACGCATCCGCAAGCGCTCGTCCAAGTACCCGGACATCGAGGCCGCGCTGCTCGCGTACATTCTAGCCAACCGCGACACGGTCGTGTTCACGGATGACGTGCTCTGGGACCAGGCGCGCATTGCGGCCGCGGGGCGCCAGGTCTCCATGTCCTGGGTGCAGCGCTTCAAGAACCGCAACGGACTCAAGGCGCGGAGCCGCTCGCTTCTCAGTGGCGGAAGCATCGAGGATGGTGGCGGTGACAACGACACGTCGCGGGCGGCATTCATCGCTGCGCTCACGATGAGACGCGACGAACTGCTTGCGTCGAGCACGTTGATGGAGAAGACCAAGCAGGATCGAGCGGCTGATGCGGAAGCGACCGAGGGAGACGTCGAGAGTGACGATGAGGTCCTAGTGTCGGTGCAGCAGCCGCAGGAGCAACCTCAGCAAGAAGAAGAACAGCAGAAGCAGCTTCGATCCGAACCGCCAGTCCAGCAACAGCCTCCAGTGCAAGCACCAGTCCTGCAGCAGGAGCCATCAGCGCTCGCTGCTGCGCCAGAAGCACCGTCCCTGGTCACGCCAACTCGCAAAGCGCAGCCGCCAAAAAGCTCGCCGGGTGCTACGGGCCCGCGCTTCGCCATTGTGAGCCAGTCCACTGGACGTGTGGAGCTGGAGAACCGCAGCGAGCAGCAGCGGCTGCGTAGTCAGAAGCCACCAATGCCCAAGTCGCTGGCGGCTGCGAGTCCGTCGCCAGCAAAAGCGGCGGCGGCGACGACGCCACAAGCGTCCTCATTCCGCACTCCACCAACCAAGCGCGCACGTGTAGAGGATCAAGCGCCTGATTACGAGTATGGCGGCGGCGATGCGTACGAGTATGACGCTGGTGAGCAGCAGCGTAGTGAGCAGGGGACGCCGGCCAGACGCAGCGAACAAGGAACACCGTCCAGGTACAGTGAGCAGGGGACTCCGTCGAAGCGTGTGCCCACGGCCCTGGAGGAGCGCGAGATCGAGCTGCGCGTCGAGGGACTGCGCACCGACAACATGCTCAAGCGCATCAAGGTCGCGGAGGAGAACATGCTCGCGCGCAAGCGGCTCAAGGACGCGGGTATCGCCCAGGAGGACATCGACGCGATGCTACCCATGGTTCGCATCCAGATGGACTTGATGTCTCCGTACAACGGTTGAGTTTAGTTTTTGAGTCGTCGCTGTTTTCCGTGGGTATTTTTTATTTGAATTGGATTTTCTTGTGAATATCATGACTGTGCGATTGATATACCGAGCTCAATGGAGTCTTCGGCAGTGTCGGCCATGGTGATCAGCTGGCACAGTCGGTCGTGCTCTTCGAGCTTGCGCCATGGCGAGTCGGTCGAGGCCATGAAGACCACACACAAACCGGCACCCAGATCTGTTCACAGACACACACACCGTAAGGCGATTGTTTTGCGTTTTTTTGGGAAAGTGGGACCACCAGATTCAAGAAGAAGGAAAAAAATATACATGCATGTGCTCTATTTGTTGTCTCTCATGAGCTGGCAATGAACTCCATAGCCTTCGCGTTTTATCTACTTCTTGCCAGGCTTGCCTCCCTTGCCTCTGCCTTGGGCCTTGCTCCCCTTGGGCTGGCGCTGACGCACAACCTTGCCCTTGGGCGCCGCGCCCTCTTTCCGCTGCATCGTAAAGCGGCGCGCCTTGTCCGAGGGTGCCTTCTGGCCGGGCAGCTGCACGACCGGCGCCTTCTCCTTCTGAACAGCCACTTTCTGCTTCTTGGCCTTGGGCGCGAACGTGTGCTCGTCCGGGTCCTCGCCCACCTCCTGGCGGTAGTAGTCGATGTCGTCCATGTCCGAGTCGTAGCCGCCGTTGTCCTCCTTGTCCTTGGGCGTCTTGGCCGCCGTCGTCTCGTCCACCAGGTCGCCTTCGCCCTTCGTCTGCGCGGCCTTGCGCTCGAGCTTGCGCTGCTTCTTGGCCTCCTTCTCGTCCTTCTTCTTGTTCACATTCGACTCCTGCTCCTCGCGGCGCTTGCGCTTGAGTGCAACTGCCATTTCCTTCTTCGCCTTGAGCTTCGCCGTCTCCTCGGGCGTCTTGGTCATGTACGCGTGGTACAAAACGTCGCCCTCGCAGATCTCGCGCTCGACCTTGGTGAGCTTGAGCGTCAGGCGCGGACCGATCTCCGTCAGCCGCACAGCGCTCTTCTCGGCCTTGCGATTGCCACGGCCGCGAAACGAGTCCGGCAGTGTCACGTGGGCTGACTCGTCGTCCACCTCGCTGTCAGACGTCATGCCGCCACCGGTCGCACCATTACCCATGACGTACTCGCTGATGTCCTCGAGGTTGGCTAGGTTCGGGATCTTGGCTTTCACGATCGTCTTGACGCTCTTGGAGATGCCCAACGGCGTCGCACGGATCACGTACTGTCGGAACTCGACCTGGTCCGTCTCCTTTTCATAGTTGAAGAGCACGACGCGGCGGCATTCGGATAACGCCACGGTCTGCACGTCGATGGCGGGGAACATGTTCTGGAATGTCGCGTTCATGAGCTTGATGTGGTCCGCGTCGCCCGTGAAGTTGTTGAGCACCACGAGCGGCTTGGTCTTCATGGCTGCCGACGCGTCCACGGGGCGCTTGTGCACCAGGTGCAGGTGGCGCATGAGCGAGTAGCCGACCACCTTGAACGAAAGCGTTGGGCCGCGCGGGATGCGCGCGATCTTGAGGTTCGTGCCCGCCTCCGTGCTCGTGAAGAAGACGAAGTGTGTCACGCCCATGGGCGCGCCGACGCTCACAAAGTCCTTGAGCGTGTTCTTGCGCTTCTCCTTGAGCTTGTCGGCTGTGTACGGCGCCATCACGCGGCGCATGTCCTGCACGAGCGTCTGCACCACGGCGGGCACCTTGCCCATCTTGAACACGAAGCTCTTGGGCGTGTTGTCCTTCTCCGTGCTCGGCGCCTCGACCACATGCGTACGGGTCTTTCGCTGTTGGGTTTCAGTAACAAGTAAGGCAAAGCAAAGCGCATTAGACGCCACAGCACTACACAGGCATACCAGCACACACACACATACTGAGCACAACGTACTCTGCGTCCTCCTTTGCGCGGCATCTTGGCGGACGAAGGGCTCTGTGCAGTCAAGTCACGCTGGCGCTGGGGATCAATGGGCGTTCAAGCGGCGCGGCAATCGAGCTGTTGCTTCACAATGGGATTGGCTGGCTGGCGCCTGACCACCCAGCCACCCAGAGAGCTTCAATTCTAGAACGCTCCCATATATAATCCCACATTGCTATGTAGATACTCAATCCCAAATGGTGTTCCAGAACTGATTTGTGGGAGAATTGTCCCACATTTGATGCATGTCATTGAGGTTGTTGAAGCCATGTGGATAGCGCCCAGAACGCCTTGCTCCATGCCACAGCGAGTCACCACTTGACTCAAAGGCACCAGCGCCTATAGCACCTAGTATTCGACATCACTGCACCCTGCTTACCACTCTTCGCTAGTGGCTCTCTATGGCCTCGTACGTATGTAAGGTTGAACCTTCTGCCCTTGACAGCGACCTCCCACCATCCGATGGATACAGTACAGGAACGGACACCAATCAGCCAGCACGTCACAAAATCCAAAGCGCCGATGAGCAGCCTATTGCTGCCTAATTAAAGCAGCTGGCTACGCCGTGTAGAAGGACGGCAGATGACGCTTTCAAGAAGGGATAACGCGTCGTCGCACAGCAGGTTAGCAGTCACTTGGACCAGAAGCGACCACCGTGCTCCATGCCACTCACCACCACCGAGCGCACAGGCCAAGACACCCACAAGGTCTCACTTTCGCTTTCACCAGCACCATCCCAAGTCGGATATTCCCATCGCTCCTTCTGTCTGAAGCTATGCTGTCCATCTTCGCTGTGCTCTACGTGCTCGCGCTTGCACTGGCCAACGCGCCATTCACAGCCGCGGTCGATCTGTCACTGCTGCCGATCGCGACGCCGATTCCAAACTCCTCGAGGTTCCAGTCCGTTCCCGAGGTGACCTGCGACACGACGTGCGTGAACAAAGTCTACAAGATCTACGCCAAGAATCGCAACCTCTTCGAGCAGTGCGTCGTGGACGGCGACTACCAGATCTTCCCGCACACGGGCAAGTACCCAAACAGCGCGCAGCTGCGCGCGCTCGTTGAGTCGCCCGCGTGCATTGCAATTTTCACGGCCGTGCTGCTGGCCGACATTCCAGCGTGCGACCTGGGCGGCACGCCACTGCGCAGCGCTGCCGAGACGCTGCTAACGCTCATGGTGGACATCGTGGACGAGGGCCACAAGCCGCCAACCTCGGCGCGCTTCAAGGACATGATGCTCTGGCGCCATGCGGTGGGTCTGGCACAAGCCGCGGCTGTGCCCTTTGACGGCAAGTCGGAACTCTTCGATCAGTATGCGCGCAACTTGTTGATCGCGCTCACGGACACGAGTGTGCAGGTCTTCCTCGACTACTCTATCGTCTTCATCCTGCCCAACGGCACGATCTCTCGCGGCTCGCCGGCGCAGCTCGAAGGATCAGACTCGGGCTGTGGCAGCAGCGCCAGCTCGGGTGTGTATCTGGATGAAGAGAACGACGTTGCAGTGGGCGTGACCGTGACGTCGTGGCCCTCGCCAACGCCTACGCCGACCTCGCAGATCGTGTTCGCTCAGGATCAGAGCGCCGCCTCCGACTCGATCTCGAACCAACAGGCGTCCAGTGCGGCTTCAAGTGCTCAGGTAGTGTGGTGGTGGCCACTGTGCACAGTGACGATTGCAGTCATTAGTGCTCTGAGCCTGTAAGGAAAAGCTCGAGTAAGTACGTATCATTCGTGATGTGTATTGTAATAGATGTAGAAGCACGCTATTCATTCATTCTCCTTGCTGCATGCCTGATAACGAAGGTGTGTACCCTTGTAAAAGTGTCGCCTGTGAATGTGGGTCATCAGTGCTAGTTTGGTTGGTTCGTAGCTCTTTGAACTTACCTAATTTGCTTATCCTCGCACGACAGGGAGCATCGCGTCGATCTCCTCCTGCGGGATGCCAGCGTCGCGCAGCCGCTTGCGCGCAAACATGTTCTCCTCGACGATGCGGATTTTCTTGAGCACATTGTCGCAGCGGATGCTCTCGTTCAGTAGCTCGGCCTTGCGGTCCTCGATCTCCGCCTTGCGCTTTTTCAGTTCGCGGTCCTCGGCGTCTTCTGCTGATAGTAATTCCTTGGTTGGCGTGGAGTTGAGCTGCACTGCTGTTGCTATACTAGCAGCCGTAGGAAGAGCAAGAGCTGGAGATGTTGTCGATGCCGTGGGTGCTACAGAAGAAGCTGAAGGTACTGCTGCTGCCAGAGCTGTTGCTGTGGCGGTGGTTGGAGTTCGCGTAGCTGCTGGTGCAGCTACAACAGGAAGAGCTGGCGCTACTGCTGCTGGAGCTAGTGCTTTTGTGGTTACTGGAGCTGGAACTGGAGCAAGAGGGACAGCTGATGCTACTCTCGGTGGTGACGCAGCTACTATAGGGAGAACCAGAGCTGGTGCTGGCGGTACAGTGGGTGTTGGAGCTGTTGCTGTTGTTGTTGCTGTGACGACAGAATGGGGGGCTGGTGCTACTGCTGCTATAAGGGTTGCTGGGGCTGTCGGAACTGGTACCGGAACGATTGTTGCTGGCTCGTGTCTCTTCAGCTCGACAGATTGAGCCTTTGCCGTTGTAGCTGGTACTGACTGCTGCACAGCTTGAGGCGAGAGCTCTGCAGCCGGCTGCTGCGTGGGTTCAGTACGAGGCACTTGTTTGACTGGGGTTTCGCTCTTTTTAACTTGTGCGTGTGGCCTCAAGCTTGCGTTGCTCTTGCGTATAGGCTTTCCTCCATTATCAGAAGTGGCGTCATCACCACCACCATCACTTCGAGCCTCAAAACCCAGCTCCGCGCTTCCGCTTGCGTCACTCTCTGTATCCCCAGCATCAGCGTCACCTCGCAGGTGCTTCTTATTACGGTCCAGGAAGCTTTTTTGCCACGTACCCGAGGCAGCGAACGCTCCTTCAGGTACATTCCGCTCTTTCGCAACCGCCAGAGCCTTGACGCGCAGCATCTCCGTGGAGACCTGCTCACCGCTGCGGCGCATCTGCTGGAGCCACGCGACGAGCTGCTTCTCGCCGTCGACGCCCAGCGTCGTGGCCGAACCCACGTGGCGGATGCGCGACTGGTTCTTCGTCTTGGCGCTGTTGGCGTGCGTGGCGATGGCGTCCTTGAGCTGAAGCCAGCGGTAAACCACGCGCGCCTTGGCGCGGCGCTCGGCCTCATTCAGCTCCGGGTAGAACTTGAGAACGGTTGCCTGCATGTCGCGCGAGGCCTCGTAGTGCTGAATCACCTCGAGCTTGTCCTGGAACGACGTGGCCGCGCGCTTGTTCTGCTTCTGCTGCCGCCCCACGCCGTTGACGCGCGACCTGCCCGCCATCCTCCTATTTGCCGAGCGAGTGTGGATGAGAAATGGTTGATCAGATGAGTACAGTCCTGTGAAAACTACAGGCGCACATATTTTTTATTTTTTATTTTTTATTTTCTACATCCTTTTTGCTGTTTTCTTTTTGGACGCGCCGCTTTTGTGTGCGATTTGGCACGCAAAAAGACGCCGTTTGCAACGGGC
>JAADWP010000570.1:0-19409 GCA_023336215.1 Globisporangium iwayamae
CGGAATTTGCGGCGGCGCGGCTTCGACGCCGACTGCCTGCTCATGCTTGTCGGCTTTGGCGCGATCGTTCTCAGCACAGACTGATCTTTTCAAAGCGCGAATTTGTGCTCCGAAAAGCCCTCTTTTTAACCAATCAAATGACCCACATAGCGAGGGCTAGGGCTCAATAGATGATCACCCGCCTTCAATTGAAAGTCATACCATACAATTGCCAAATCTCAGGGTCGTTATTAACTGAGATAGACTTTAGTTTCCGTGTCTCGGTAGCTATCTGCACACCAAGTTTCACCGACAAATTCGCTCTTGGGCGAGCGCTGCAAGCATGAGTATCCCTACCGTGCTGTTCGTTCTCAATGTAGGAGCTGTTGACATGGGGACGCAGCTACAGTTGCGCACTGACATTCTCGCTGCTGATTTCTTGCGTCAAGCGCGATGGCGACGCCTAGTCAGACACTGCATCGAGCCTCGCGCCGATCTGCAGCTACTGGTACCTGCGCAAGCGTTCGAACTGGAGCTTCTAGAGTCAGACGCAGACCGTCGCGCATGCCAGGATGATAGTCGTCGAGCCCACGAGGTGCTCGCTTCGGAGTTCATCACAGAACAACGACACCACACTCAAAATGTCCTCGATACGTGCGTGACTGTGCTCGCTCGATCGGTGACTTGCTCGCTCTTGTGTGCTGCTGTTGATCTCGCCCACCTCTAGTGCCGACAGAAACTCTCTCGTATTCGGCTGCAGCCGAAGGTCATCTCAGAAGTCGAGTTCCAAGAGCGGCTGCAACGTCTCCAGCTCGCTCCATCACACGGCAGCTCCTTGATGCAGTAGCCGATTCTTGCGCGTTCACTGTCCACTCCTCAAAGTTATGCTGCTCATCCAGACTGCGCACGGAAAGCTTGAATGTTGCACGTCGTATATTCCTCTCGGCTTACATACTTCCTCGAGCGCCGCATCATGTGTCCGACAGGGTAGACGTGCGTGTTGCAGAATTGGTTGAGTGCGATTGTCTGTAGTGGCCATTCCCATAGCAGACAAACACACCTCATAGCCTGTGCTACGCGAATATGTATGTTGAAAATGTTAGTTAGGCATGAAGTGAAAGTCATCCTTCCGTTCCGTCTTCCGGTTTCGGGTGTTGTGAGCAAGTTCTGAGGTTGTGGCCAGCCTGCTTGCACTTGCTGCACTTGCGAATCTTTTCTGCGTACTCGAATCCCGATGGATCCCGCTTGGTTGACTTGTTCCTTGCACCATTTAATCTTCCCTTTGTTCGTGCGACTTGCAGGTCTTGCAGTCGGTTCCCATACCCATACCGTACAGCGGCTTTGATAGTCTCGATGACCTCCAGCTGCCTGTGCGGTGGTGCAGTTTGGAATGTCTGTTGGATCTCTGGAATAAGCACGTCAGTGTTTATGCAGGAATGTCCGTACTCCGCGAAGGCTGAAAGGAAACGCGGTCGAGGTGCCAGTGGTGGTGAAAGTCCGAGAGACGAAGTGGCTCGTTGTTGTTCTCACGAACCCTCACCACGTGAACGCACGGAAGCCCCATTGTCGATGTGAAGGATGTAGAGTAGCTGACACTGGTACTGTTTGTCTTGTGTCGATTCACTTCAGTCAGCGCGTAGTTCGAGACCTTGTGCACCACATTCTCGTATGAGAGGCTGAACGTGAAGCCTGGCCGCCTGAACTTGTTGTCGGCGATGTCCTTCTTCAGCTCGTGTACTTGATGCTGAATGGCGAGATAAGTCTCTTGAAAGACTGCGAGCAAGTGCCCAATTGAGGACGACAGGAACTTCTTGAGGAAGCTGTTGGACGATTCTGCCCTTGACGTCGTCACGCAGCCAAGATGCAACACCTTTCCGATTCACGCGTCTACAAACTTCTCCTTGTGGCTCAGCCACGTTGACTCGATGTACTTCACGATGCTAAGGTATTGCTCGAAGTCGCGCTGCAACTGCAACCAGGAGAGCTTGAACTGTTCTTGTGTCGATGAAGTGCACAGCCCGCTCCATGCCGATATCAGGCTCTCCCATTTGTTGGCGTTCGCAAAGTTCTTCTTGCAGTGCTTGACAATGTTGCGGTTGATGTACCATCTGCAAAGGATGGAGTGTGCTGCTGGGAACGTGTGCTTGGTAGCCTTCAACAATGCCGCTTCGTTGTCGGTAACGATTACCTGAGGGCTGCCGAAGTCGCCGAGAAGCGTGCTGATGCTAGAAGTTGCCCAAGCGTAGTCATCCTCAGTCTCTCCGCTCATGAAGATCGCACAACAGAGGAACGAGCGGTTGGTGGGTGTGGGTCCAGTGCAGACGAGCAGAGGCATCTTGAACTTATTTGTCTTGTACGTGGCGTCGAGCAGGATCACGTGATAATGTTGGCGCAGGAATGTCAACGACAGTGGATGCGCGTAGCAGATGTGCGTGATTCTTCCGGTGCTGTCTTGCTGAAGGTGGTAGATGTAATCATGCTTGTTCAGCAGATCGATGAGAGCTTGGATAGGAGTACGATTCCCAAGGAAAGCCTGACGCTCGTTCTGCTTGTCGTTATACACGTCCCTCATCACAGCCTTAATCTCCGTGAACTCTTGACGAAGAGCGTCCAGCCGCGCACTTGGCTTGACACCACTGAGTTGCAGTTGACGGTAGCGCTCCTTCTGCTCCGCTGTGAGTTGGTGTGTCTTTGGGTGGACGCTCAAGTCGTCGGACATGTGATGGATGTGGAAGCCGATCTGCTCTGTCGCTCGCCACACACAGTCGTTGCCCTTCTTGCAGGCAAACCGGAACATGCAACCGGTCTTCTTAGTCAACGTCTGCCGACGCTTTCTCTTCAGTTCGTAGACACCGCTTCGATCGCACGAGATGATCGCCACGCCCTTCTTGTGGTCACTTCGAGCGACCCGCAGAGAGAACATTTTTGCGTTCGCCAAAACCTCTAACGCGGCGCACAGCTCCTTTGGCGATGAGCCTGACTGTTGTAGAGTCGCGGAGAAGTCGATGCCGTGGTCACGAGTTGGTTCTCATTCTGGGCGGAGTGGTTGTCGCCGTTGCGGGTGCACATGGAGACGAGTTTTCAGGAGCGAGCACAATCTGTTCGGCTCGGCTCGAAGTTGAACGAGCGTCGACTTCTACACCGAGAGAGACACACTGCTCGGAAGGCACCAGAATCTGTTGTACAACATGAGCCCATTGCGCAAGCACCCTTTCCATTGTCATGCACATACACCCAGGCACATACCGGTCCTTGGTATTCTGTTTGTAAGTGCTGGTTTTCTTCCATCTGTCACCTGCGGCAAGTTGTCGCCGCCGCTCTAATGATAATGTGAACGCCGCCAATGTTATCTATCTTGGGGAATGCTTGAGAGAAATATGTCTATTCTTGATGTGATGGCTGGCATTCGCCCAGTGCAGTAGATGTCGAAGATGATGTCGCCTATGCTACGCAACTCGATGTCCTTGGTGTCGCTATCTCGCCAAAATAGTGCCTGTAATCATCACCGCACCACTGTCCGAGATTGTCGTGGTTGTCAGCGTGGTGAGCTTGTGGTTCTTGTTCTCGCCGCCAAATTTGAGCGTTGCTGCGATCGCTGGTTGTTCACGGCTTTCACCATTGCCGCCGATACGGAAGTAGCAAATCTTGCAACTCTTGACTCTCGCTGTGTCTGTAGGTGCTAAAGCGGATCTGCCAACTGAACATCGCCACCTTCACAACCACCGCTGTCACACAACATCGTTATTTCTGCGTCGTCCAAGCGCAAATAAAGCCGAACAGCAGCAGCAGCAGTGGCAGCTTATTTGCGACGAGCAGCGCCAGCGATGGGTGGCCGTAGTGAAGGATCTGAATGAGCGTCGGACGGCTGTGGTGCAGGTACCGCGCGACGATGAGCGTGAGCGTGGTAAACACCACAGCTGTGGCCACAATTGCGCGGATGGTCTCTGGGAGCTTCGCGTAGCCCTCGTACAGCTCGCAGAGGAACTTGGCGTGCTTGAGGTCCACGGGTTGCGCGATCTTGTCGTGTGATGATGTGGGGTCACCGAAAACTGGCGGGCGTGTAGTTCTAGACTTTGGTTGGAGATTTAGCCAAGGGGTGGGGCTTCCTCCAACCGAGCAAGATTGCAAACGATATGCAACCTCTGATCAATACCTCACACTGTGTACCCTTTACAAATTCTTTGAGATCTAGTTTATCACGTAGTAACCGAAGTTGACTATCCGCAAACCCTTGATCCAAACTATTCCTGGGACGACTCTCGCGGGGCCTTGTCGAGGACAAAGGCAGGCGAATGTATATATAAAAAGACGCAAACAAACAAACACAGTCGGGTCTCTGGGGGAGACCTGGGAGGGCTTCACACACTACGTCAGCACAAGAGAGTTCTCTGACTTCTGTGGATAATCTGGGTCAACGACTGGCACAGTTGGCTCAGTTGGACCTTCGTTTGCAGCGTAACGGGACGCGTTCATCAACCTTTACACCGCGAGATGCAAATACAACACCTCTCAGATAGAAATCACTTTCTCTTGCTCTCTCGAACACTCGTAATATGAAATACAAGCGGCTTAGTCCTTGCGAACTATCACCGACGCCGTATATGAGAAGGCAGTAATATGAAGTACCGGATATCTGGACTGGCCAGATCCCGATAGACTAAGGGGATTCGCTCTAGTAAGACACTAGCACGCTGTTATACACGCAATCTGGCACACTCATACATATGCAGAACACACCACTGATACGCACACGCAATTGCTGATGCAGGCTTACCGTGTACGCGTGTAGCGAGGGGGCTCTGAGGTGGAAGAGCTGCTGGACCGAAGGGAACTTGCGGACTTTGTGGCAAATTGGAGACTGTATTGTGGTCCCGCCTCGCGGCGGTCCCTTTGAGCCAATCGAATCTCTAATTTAATAGAGGCCTTCCCGGGCACCCAAATTTGATACCGTCTGCCTAAGCTAATATGCAATCCTATGAAAAGACTCCCTACAAGGTAAAAATCCTCCTAAAAGCTACTGAAATATGCACTACGAGAGGTGGGAACATTAGGGGAAATCCAGCAGGATCCAGCGTAAGCAGATCGACTCATCTGGTCAATCTGAATTGACCTACATTCATCTGGGTCTAGGACACCATCTGGAACGGCCCAGACGGGAGGGAGGTGAAGCTAGAAGATGGGATCCAGAGGCGAGATACCAGCCGAGCGGCATCGGTTGCGCGCTCGAACCCACTTCGTCACAGTCGACGCATCCACACACAAACACACACACACATAAAGAAAAACCATAGTCAGCACAGAGGCGCGCAGTCCCGTTGCCACCATCACGTCCACACACAAACTCTCTGTGATCGAGAAGTGCGCACCGTTACCGCCGCGATCAATTCTTGCAGCAGGAGCTCGAACAATCTGTAGACGTAAATATCTACTTTGGTGTTCACTTAAGTTCTATTAATTCTGATAAGTACGAATTGGAGGTTGATCTAGTAAAAGTGGAGGTCGATCTATCAATTCCCTTTAAATACTGATTTTGATGCACACCTCAATTTGTCATATCTTAATTGTTTTGAGCCAGCGCAGCTGACGCAAAATGGCGAGAGCACGCAGCAGCGCAACAGATCAGCTTACGCACGGTCGCAAAGAAGCTCGTACCGCAGGTCGAGCAGCACTCCCAGGCCATTAAGGTGCATATGCTGTATTGATCGCATGATTTTGTCCTGTACTGGTATTGAATGTTCTGAACTATAGCTGGTGCTATAGTTTTGACCATTGATTAATGGTACTTACACAACTTGAATTTTTCAGACCATCCAAATTGAGAAGCCCAACATTTGCATCTGGACGAAGCCTCCTGGGATATACTGAATGCAACATGGCCTTCTCACGTTACGCAGCACAGTGCACAGAGCAAGGCAGCGTGCGCGGAGCACCTTTTACAAGGACTCGTGATGTGGCGGAGAACATGCGCTGCTCGCTTATTAGGCAGAGCGATGTGCACGGTTCTTTGTTACCTGCGTCCAGCAGAGCAAAGAGGTGAAGGAAGGGGGTGGTCACCTGCACCGACAGGGATCGCACAAAAGGCTTGCTTGTTTAAGAGGTAAATTGTGACTGTTATATTTAAGTACGAAAGTCGGTTCTCCTTTGTGGGAGAAACCATTAGTTTTGTATGGTAATACTAAACCTAGGTTGACTTAAATGTGGCTGTCTCTCAATGAAAGAACTCGCCTTGCAGGCTGGTTTTCACTGTCGTAAGTACGCAGCTTGTAAGAAATCGAAAAGGGCACGAACCTCTGGTTTGGCCGTAAATCAATTGCACAAGCTGTGTTCAGCAAAGAGTTCGGTTACTTCGGTGTAACCCAACGTGTGTACCCTGTTACACGGAAGGCTCTGCAACAGTAAATCATAAAGCGAAAAACCAGCAAAAGGGCTTACAAACGTCGTTAAAGAGCATCTCGAGGCACTAATGTAGCTCATTTAGTGAGCAGAATTGAGTCGAGACCCACTAATTAACAAAAAGACGAATGATTTATGCAATGATTGACGTTGCAACGATATGGTGCGGCCAGACTTAGAACATGTAGCTGCCGTTTGCGTCATTATTTTACAACAGGTATCTGACGTGACCGTCCTGCAACCGATTCGACCAGCTTTTTATAACACTAGGAAACGCTATTTACAGAAAACTTGTCCAAGCCGGTTCAATGGCTGTCAACCTAGACAGTTTTTTTTTACTACAGACAGCGTTCACCAAGCATTAATAATAATGCGTGTCCTAAACGGTTGCGACGCGCTCATGACACGACTGCAATATTGGATTAGACTATCAAACTATTGGAATTGCGATGCGCGCTTCCACAATGAAAGCCCAATTGAAGAAAAGACGCCGCTCACGACAGACAATGCGTGCAACGAACTCGTTTGCCGCATGCCGTTGCCGTGGCTCCTATATTAACCCCCTTCTCCGGGAACAATCCACACGTGCTCAAGAGCCAGCTGGCGCTATTGAAAGGTCAAGCGAGAGTGGCAGTCGACGCTCGAGGTGCTCGTGCTTCCGCGAGAAAATACGCGCTTTTTCAGCCACATGGAGAAGCCAACAGCCGGTGCCGAGCTCATTGATGTGTCGATGTACTCGCTGACACATGATGGACTCAATAATGCACTGATCGCCAGCCACAAGAAGGGAGGCGTGATAGTTCACGCGATCGTCGACCACATCCAAGTGCGCGTCAAAAGATCCACAGTGGACAAGCTTTTCCGAGCTGGCATCGACCTGTGAGTGCATAAGAATCTCATGACAAGCTTGCTCTCTTCGAAGGACGCATCCTCATCCATGGGTCTGTCAACTGAAGCCACCATGTAATGCTAAGCAGCGGTCTGGTAGTCATCCATTATGCCAGGAGGCTGCTAATGCCTTTCGTGGCTACATTCGACGAGAGAATCAAGTCGTACCGGTTGGTGAAGGAGTGTGGGCTGCGCAAGATCTGTAAGTGATGCGCGCAGTACAAAAACTGCAACTCGAAGAGCTGCGCGGAAGCAGAAGCGCACAGCGAAGAGAGCAGCGCGGAAGATGAGGAAGCTGAAGCGAGCGACTCAAGTCTTACGTTGCTACGTGAGTCTATGAGATCACGCTTGTTGCTTGCATTAACACATTATCATTTCCGCACGTCTTGTCTGTTTGCTTCTGTCTATGGCCACTATTCTGTCAGCGCTACCGACACCTTTTTCCTTCATGAGCATACGAAGTACGTGGATACTTGTATCGGCAGAGCCACTAGGCATCAGCAAACAGGCCGAGGCGGCCGTTGTCGTCATCGCTTGCTACGTCGGTCGATCCAGTTCGCCATAATTTGAAGCGCTCGCTGAAAATACGAAACGCTTTGGACAACTTGCCTTGAACTTGCATTTTGAAAGCGCCCTACAAAGATCAAGCCAATCCCGGTTTGTGCATTAGGATCATTTCAAACGCCTTCCAAACGCCCAATAAAGCCAAATGCTCATCAGTGGACCATCCGAATGGAGCGAGGCGACGCTTGCGCCAAAGGCCAGCAAGACGAACCTGCTGCAGCATGGTGAGGTCGATTAGATACACTCCAGCAGCAGCACCACATCCACTCACTCACACCACGTCTTGGGGTTTTGTCGCCTTTGATGCATTGCACAGCGTACTGCCCGACACTGCGGATGGCTGCAATGCCGCAAGGAGGCTCAGTCGTCATCACGAGGTTTGCGAGCGGCGATGCCGGCGGTCAGCACTTTTTCGAGGAGGTCATGGAGCAGCCGATTGACCACGTTCGCCTGCACGAGCAGCAAGAGAACGCCACGGTGCGTTAGCCTTATACTGCAAGCGTCCCTCACGAGCGCTTGCTCAGGGTCAATCTCCAATTCCAGCCTTGTTTAAGGATGCTAACAGTGCGCTCATGGCAGGATCGAAAGGAAGCGAATTTCCAGTTCGTAGCGTGGTCAAATGGGGTATCAGGGAAGAACCTACTCGCGATTGCGCGAGACGGCCGCGTGGAAATCTGGGAAGTCACAAACGAGACGTAAGTGCCTTTGGTTGCTTTGTGTGCGTGCACGCACACCCTCCAGCCTCTCTTATCTTAACCACCAACGCCTGTGCTCCTTTAACCGATAGACACATTCGTGCGAGTCTGGCGAAGTCTGTCTTTACGTTCCAGAACATCCGGGGTATCGCGTGGAACTCTGTTGCAGACCTGCTCCTGGTGCGCCAAGTTGCTGTGGACTCTTTCCCATATGCCTTGCGTTGTCATGTCTGAATATGCTATTTCTATCTGAAATGGCGTGGCGTGCCTGTGCTACAGATCTACTCGGACAAGGATCTCGCGTGTGTTTCCAGTGAATCGCACGCACCGCAAAACATCTTTTCACTGCCAACAGAGCGCCGTCAGGTGTGGAAGGCGTGCTCATGGAGTCCCAATGGACTGGTACTGACAGCGTAAGTGTCGTCTGCGGAATATGATATTATCGTGTTCATACAACTGACACTCACTGTTGTGGCTTGTGTGTGCAGTGTGACGAGCTCTACAGTCTGCGATCTGTCCTGGACAAGTACTGAAGCTCTGATGTTGCTGTCCGAGCCAAAAATCGATCTCTTCCAAATGGATCAGATACCAACACCAGCTGGCGAGGGAAAGCTTGGCGGAGTTGCTGCGGTGGTGCGCGTGTCTCCTGGGATGTGCGTGTTGACTACAGATACGCCTCTCGTGTTCCAAGAAGCACTGACGCAGCCTTCAGCAGCGTTGAAACCATCGGGTGGCATCTCCATCCAGCAGAGCAGCAACAGTCAGTCGTTGCTGAGGATACGCGATCCAGCGCCGTCGTCAAACTCCAGCAGCAACCTACTGATCGAGACGATCTCATCGTCCAATTCAAGTCTGGCATCTGCCTCTTCGTCAGACTCGATTCTCGACCTGACGTCACTGCGCGTCACGGCGTCGTCGAGCATGATGAGCTCGCTGCAGATTCTCAGTCGTACTCAGGCATGAAGACTTCGCCACTGGTTTGTTGTTAAAGTTGCGAGCTTGTAACACTCACCACTTGCTGTATGTGACTGTCTGGTTATCGGTTTAGGTGCCAAGCCCAGTTCAACAGCCGACGCGGCCACGACCTACTTCCCACGTGCTCATCCTCACGCGAGCGTCAGGTGAAGACGGCGCAGGGTTGCAACTGGCAGCCAGCCTAGTGGTCCCCAACTTACCAACCCCCGACATGCTCGTTGTCCAGGTACGGACCGAAGGTGAACTGATATCAGCAACATCAAAGCAAGTTACCATTGACAATGATCCTTTACCATTCGAATCTGCAGGACGCGCGCATCACTATCGGAAGTACGCTGATTAACCGCATCGTTGTCGCGCACATGAGCAAGACTGAGTCCAGCTGGGACGTCTCGTTTACAGGAGACCTGGTGCGTGTTGCCTTCTGTCTGCCTGTCTGACTGTTTTAAACCCTGTGGTCTCTGATTTCTGAACGAATTGTGTGATATACAATCGCAGGAGCTACCGTCGAACCACGTCTGCAGAGGACTCTTCGTCGGCGAGCGATCCCCCTTTCTGCAAGCTGCGTCCACCGAGAAGATGAAAAAATCTGTCTTTTTTCACGCCAGTGCAGCCTCGGGACCGCAGCAGATCCACTTGTCCAAATTCAAGGTCCCTCGCCGAGCTCGATCTACCGCTTTGAATACTTCAGCTGAGTCAGTCAGCAAGCTGAGTGAGCCGACTGTTGCTGGAGCAGGAGAGTACTCAGCTCCCAATGCGACAGACCGACAGATTGTCCCTGCGGCGGCGAACGACCATCATCAATCTTCTACCGACGCGCTGCTCACCGCCATTACCGCAAAGCTGGACGCGATGCAGACGCAGCTGACCGCACGCTTCGACGGCATGCAGGTGCAACTGGAGCAGCTGAGCACGCGCATGGCACACTTGGAGAGCAGTCGACACGCTCAACAGACAGACTGATGAGTGAATCTAGGTCCAAGAAGCAAGCAAGCAATGCCGAATGCCTTGGAGCTTTTGGGAAAAGCTCGGCGTCATCGGGATACTCTCGGCCAGCAAGATGATGCCATGCTGACAAACATTCTCACCAACATTCCTGAACCGATTTTCGAACAACCTTGTGACAACATTCCGACGTCTGAGCACATCAATTCGGGCCGACCCGAGACTCGAAAAATCGAGAGCACCAGCGATCGAAAGCACAATGCAATGCGCGCAGCAGCGCTAGAAAACAACACACTGATTCTCAGAATTGACCTCGCCGATGTAGCTGCGTCTGTGCTCCCGAATGTCTTACGAACACCATGAGAGAAGGCGATGTTCGATTGGGTTCGAACCCACGGGTTGGATCGCTCCAGATAAGACGGCGAGGCTCACAGGTTGCAGGAAGGTTGCTCCTATTCGTACGTAGATTCACTCAATCCGTGACAATTCATTTTTGAATTGATTGAGAAACCACCGGCAGAAGCAACAGCAGAATCTCGCTCTCCTCTCTTCAGCTCACTCTGAAAAAAGACTCGCAACCAAGAACAAGAAGACAAGAAGACAAGATGGGCCGCTCCCGTTCCTCCCGTTCCGCCCCAGCGCCAGCTCGCCGCGCGCCAGCTCCAGCGCAGCCAAAGCGCCCAGCGCCTGCGCCAGCGAAGACCCAGTCGGCCCCAGCGCCAGCTCCTGCGCAGCAGAGCGGCGGTGGCGGCATGCTCGGCGGCCTCATGGGCACGGTCGCCTCGGGCATGGCCTTCGGTACGGGCAGCGCCATTGCGCACCGTGCGGTTGGTGCCGTCGCCGGCTCGTTCGGTGGCTCGTCGGATGCTGAGCACCAGGAGGAGCCAGTTGCCCAGGCGGCCGAACAGGCGCAGCCACAGGCGCAGGTGTGCTTCCGCGACCAGAAGGCGTTCCTCGACTGCCTCAACGTTAACCAGAACGACATCAGCTCGTGCCAATTCTATTTAGACCAGTTCAACCAGTGCAAGCAGCAGAGCTCGTACATGTAAAGCTGTCGTGGCTGACCACGCGTGCGAGGTTTCCATGCTGAGCGAAACGCGGGGACCGAATACGTCGTCACGGGCTGTGAAGCTGCTCACCGCAGATTGATCACCGGTCGCGTGGCTCCTTTCGTTCCAGCCTTGCGATCTCCAGTGTGCTTCACTCGTGGGCGCAGAGCAGAACATCTGGACGAGTGCTTTCCCAGATCAACGGGCCTACTGACCAGCGACCAAAGCAGAGCGCGAGTTTTGATTGTATCGCTATGCTGCCGCCGATGATGTCAACTGGAGATTTTGAGACCTGGAATAGAGAGAGAGAATCAAGTGAACGAGAGAGATGGAGCTGCTGGCGACTTAGAATTGTGTAATGGATCAAGAAAAAAAAAACCAAAGACGACTGCGCGTTATAAAAGACGGAAATGAAGATTCGAATCACGCTGGGTAGTAGTCATGAAGAAAAACGAGCCATGTGATGTTTGCTTTTTTTCGCTTTGTGAGTGTGTCTTGCACTCGTCAGGCTGCTCCAGTCGACAGCGCTCCTGAATCTGCAGGCGAAGAAAGAGCCGACTCGGAGCTTCAAGCAAGCGGCTTCAAGGGACGTGATGGATGGGCGGCAAGAGCGAATACCTGCGCACAGCCGCCACGACGCAGAGCTGTAAGCGGTGACCGTCTTTCCGCCCCGAGCCTCTCGTCGCAAGGGGTCTCGATTGCTCGAACCCTCACAGCCCCACGTACCACGCACGACAACCGAACCAGCTGGTCAGCTGGAGACGGGTTGTTGCCTTTGCGGCGAACCAAGTCCCCGCTTGTTCCGTGACAAAAGTAACAACCCAGCCAAAGGCAGAAGAACTTCGAGCCAAAACGATTGGTTTTCCAACCCTTTGAGCACGCCTGCCGGTGTTCCACGTGGGCATTGCACAGTTGCCATTGCACAGTTGCCATTGCACATGGCCATTGCACATGGCCATTGCACATGGCCATTGTTCCCAGCGTTTAAAGCACGCCGACTTTCCACAGGAGCCATGCACACAAAGCATTTTCTCAAAACGATCTTCATGGGACTTCGGGTCATTTTCATACCAAGCGGCAAGCGACAGCCTCTCTCATCAATGTGGGTTGATTGACGACTGCTGGTCACCATCAACATCACTACGTAGCGACTAACGGAAGAAGCAAGCGCCGCCAATTTAACGCACGGCGCACGCCTGGAATGCTCTCATCGGCCGTGAAGCCTCGCTCAGTCAACCCAGCACTGAGCCACGAGCGACAGGGGCTGGGCCACGAAAAGGAGGACCTGACCAATCGAATCCCTGATAAATGTGATATACTCCTATATATGATTCAATCCTAATCGTTTCTATAATGTATGGTACTACATAAATAAACGAGATTTAGTGTTCAAGGCCCTCGCCCAACATTTGATTCTTTTACTACTATGGAAATATACGCAGTTGACTATCCTATTGGAGAAAACCTGGTAGATAGTGCAATATAAACATGATGAATATTGCATCCGCAACTACAGAGAAATCAAATACAGCAAATAGTCAAGTAGTACATTTCGTTTGATGATGCTCGGTCGCAAATGTATGATATCTCTGTAAATACGACTACTCTGCAGCTACGCTGTGAGTGATTCGGAATTGAATAGCTGCTGCTCCTCAATCTTGTTTTTGCATGAATATGGAAGAAGAGATCTTTAATAGATTTATTTAGTGTGGTTTTCTCGAGTCACATTCGTATTTTGTAGCCGCAATCAATAGTACTTTTGGCACACCGAATGACAACCATTAAAACATACGTGAACTCTCACTTTTGGTATGTGCGAGCCTACCAACGTCATTACCATTGTCTCGCCTACACTATTGAAAGCAACACTGTAAATGACGGATTATACTCCTCGACAGCCATACTAAAGTTTGGCACTGTACAAAGGTGAGTGACTTTTTAGCCTTACTCAATAGTACCACCAGCCATACAAATGCACTTATTCAAGCCAACTGTTCGTACAGGTAAGTGCATGCTGATAGAGTGGTTGAGCTGCGGTTAGCATTTCTGCGTTAGTTCGCCGTTGTTTCCTTTGTAATGAATGTATAGATGGCGTGGTGTCAACGCCAGCAAAAAAGATTGCTGGTAGATATTGAGAAATTGGCTGTAATCCTCTTACATTTGATCATCCTGCTATACATGATTCAAAGCTTGTTCACGGGTCATATCCAATTTGGCAGGTTTACTGGTACACAGAAAGTGCTGACTCGAAAAACCTTGGTGGATCTCATCGTTGCACCTCGATTTCACTGGGCTGTTCTATGCGCCATACAAACGCCAGGTGCGGAATCCGCCGCTCAACGCGTGTGCTCCACTCGTTTGGAGCTCTTTGGGACCCCCTCTCTGTTGTTGTTGTTGTGTGTGGGGCCACGAAAGAAAGAAAGGAAAACTCGCTCATTTCCTTTTTTGGATACAGCCAAGGAAAGAGAAAGCCACCACCAGCCAGCCTCGCGTGCCCTTCCGCCTCCGTTCCGGACGTCAAAGCACCCCCAGCAGCAACCATGGTGCGCACACGTCGCTTGCCTATGGCCATGCGTCTTTCGATAAACAAAAAAGCGATCCGGGCGACTAAAGATTTTTTTTTGATTGTGGATCTTTCGTTAATGATGGCAACAGGTTAACTTCACGGTCGACCAGATGCGTGAGATCATGGACTACACCACGAACATTCGTAACATGTCCGTGATTGCCCACGTGGACCACGGCAAGTCGACTCTGACCGACTCGCTTGTGTCCAAGGCCGGTATTATTTCGGCCAAGCACGCCGGTGAGGCCCGTTTCACGGACACCCGTGCCGACGAGCAGGAGCGTGGTATCACGATCAAGTCGACCGGTATCTCGATGTTCTTCGAGTACGACATGGACGCCGGTGACCTCGCCCACGCCAACAAGCTCGCTGGTGTGACCCAGGCCGAGGCCGACGCCACCATGGAGGCTGCCATGGCCGCCTCGACGGACGTGACGATCAACAAGAACTCGTACCTGATCAACCTTATCGACTCGCCAGGTCACGTTGACTTCTCGTCGGAAGTGACTGCTGCCCTCCGTGTGACGGACGGTGCGCTCGTCGTCGTCGACTCGATCGACGGTGTGTGCGTGCAGACCGAGACCGTGCTGCGTCAGGCTATCTCGGAGCGTGTGAAGCCAGTGCTCATGCTGAACAAGGTGGACCGCGCGCTGCTCGAGCTGCAGCTTGGCCCTGAGGACTGCTACCAGGCGTTCAACCGCGCCGTGGAGACCGTCAACGTGATTATCTCGACGTACAACGACGAGGGTCTCGGTGACTGCCAGGTGTACCCTGACAAGGGTACGGTTGCGTTCGGTTCGGGCCTCCACCAGTGGGGTTTCACCCTCAAGAAGTTCGCCCGCATGTACGGCCAGAAGTTCGGCATTGAGGAGGACAAGATGATGCAGAAGCTGTGGGGCGACTGGTACTTCGACGCGGACAACAAGAAGTGGACGTCGCGCAACAACGCGAACGGCACCCTCAAGCGTGCTTTCTGCCAGTTCATCATGGACCCGATCATCAAGATGTTCGACGCGATCATGAACGACAAGAAGGCCAAGTTCGAGAAGATGATGAAGGCTGTGGGCGTTGCCCTCAAGCCGGACGAGAAGGACCTGACCGGCAAGCCGCTGTTGAAGCGTGTGATGCAGCGCTGGCTGCCAGCCGCCGACGCCGTCCTTGAGATGATTGTCGTGCACCTGCCGTCGCCAGTGACGGCCCAGCGTTACCGTGTGGACACCCTCTACGACGGTCCGCTCGACGACGAGTGCGCCAACGCCATCCGCAAGTGTGACGTGAACGGTCCTCTGGTCATGTACGTGTCCAAGATGGTGCCAACCTCGGACAAGGGTCGTTTCTACGCGTTCGGCCGTGTGTTCGCCGGTAAGATTGCGACGGGCCAGAAGGTGCGTCTCCTCGGCCCGAACTACGTGCCGGGCAAGAAGACCGACCTGTGGGTGAAGAACATCCAGCGTACCGTCATCATGATGGGTCGTTACGTGGAGCAGACCCCGGACATTCCGGCCGGTAACACGTGCGGTCTCGTCGGTGTTGATCAGTACCTGCTCAAGTCGGGTACCATCACGACGTCGGAGACTGGCCACACGATCCGTACCATGAAGTTCTCGGTGTCGCCTGTCGTGCGTGTCGCCGTGGAGCCAAAGTCGGCCGCGGACCTGCCGAAGCTCGTTGAGGGCATGAAGCGTCTCGCCAAGTCGGACCCTATGGTTCTGTGCTACACCGAGGAGTCGGGCGAGCACATTATCGCCGGTGCTGGTGAGCTTCACTTGGAGATTTGCCTGAAGGATCTCCAGGAGGAGTACATGGGCTGCGAGGTTAAGATCTCGGAGCCGGTCGTGTCGTACCGTGAGACGATCACGGGCGAGTCGGAGAAGACGATGCTGTCGAAGTCGCCGAACAAGCACAACCGTCTCTTCTGCGTGGCGCAGCCTCTGGGCGACGACCTCACGGAGGAGCTCGACGAGGGAAAGGACGAGGTGACCCCGCGTTACGACTTCAAGCTTCGTGCGCGCTACCTTGCGGACAACCACGGCTGGGACGTGACGGACGCTCGTAAGATCTGGGGCTACGGCCCAGACGGCACGGGCCCGAACCTCTTCGTTGACCAGACGAAGGGTGTGTCGTACCTGAACGAAATCAAGGAGTCTGTGCTCGGCGGCTTCAACTGGGCCACCAAGGACGGTGTGCTCTGCGAGGAGGTCGTGCGTGGTATGCGCGTGAACCTGCTCGATGTGGTGCTTCACGCTGATGCGATCCACCGTGGCATGGGCCAGATCCTGCCAACCACCCGCCGTGTCGTGTACGCGTGCCAGCTGACGTCGTCGCCTGCTCTCATGGAGCCGGTGTTCCTCGTGGACATCCAGTGCCCACAGGACGCCATGGGCGGCTGCTACGGCGTGCTCACGCGTCGCCGTGGTCACGTGTTCTCGGAGGAGCAGCGCCCGGGCACCCCGATGGTGCAGATGAAGGCGTACCTGCCTGTGAACGAGTCGTTCGGCTTCACCGCCGACCTTCGCCAGAACTCGGGCGGTAAGGCGTTCCCGCAGTGCGTGTTCGACCACTACCAGGTGGTGGCCGGCGACCCGCTGGAGCTCAACACCATGTCGGGCAAGCTGACCAACGGCGTGCGTGTGCGCAAGGGTCTCTCGCCTGACGTGCCTCCGCTCGACCGCTTCTACGACAAGCTTTAAAGCGCTGGAAGAGAAAAAGCTGTCTCGTTTGGGGTTTGGTTTTTCCGCCGGCTCCTCTGCTTGCTGCGACTGGTTAGTGGCTCGCTCGGCCTGGAAGGACGGATGGCTTGCTCGTCTCGTCTCGCTGCTGGACCCCCTTCTTATGTAGATTTTTTTCCCATCAACATAACCTGCTGGTGAACGAAGAAAAGCATCGATTTATTCGCAACCTGCTTGTGTCACACAGTTCTTGTGCTCTGAGAGCTCTGTCTTCGACACCTTGAGCTTACTTGCTTATTGCCCATGTGCCTTGTGCCTCTGCTGTTGTTGCAGTGGCCTCGCGTGGGTGCTTTTGTTTGTTGGTTGTTGCTGGCTGTTGGTGATTTTGAGCTGCTGCATGAGCTTCGTGATGATTTTGAAGATGTCGTCTCTTGTAGCGGAATCCTTGAGGTCCAAAAGTTCACGGAGCTGGATCACGAAGAGCTTCTCAGTACGACTGGACTCGATCAGGCGCTGTGGGGAACAAGGAGAGTCGATGGATGAGATCGGCACGACAGTACTCGATTGCCTCTGATACAATCAAACTCACACGTGACTCACCAGGACAACGGGCTGGAGCTGATCCGCATGCGGTGTCTGCAAGAGCGTCATGAGCTCGAAAAGCGTGTCAAAAGCGTTGGCTCCAGACGCCTGATTCATGTACTTGCGTCGTGCCTCCAGCTCCACTGCCACGTCTTCCGCGCGTTCTAAGAGCTGCAGTGAAAAGGCAGCATAGCGAGAACATCGTCATTACACTTCCACGCCTTAGACAGCTTCACGACGTCGGCGTCAGATAGAGATCCTACCGATTCCAGGTCTTCGTGCGGCAAGAAACTTGCTCTCGGCAGCGCAAATGTCGACTTTCCCTGTCAGAAACACACATATACCATGGATCAGACGCCAGTCAGCCAAGACAACAGTCTCAACACCGTCATGGTACCACGAACTTCATGCAGTCTATGCAGAAGCTCCTGCAGCTTGCCGAGAAAACGCTGGAACATGGGCATGGTGCTCGCTAGGCGATTCGCAGCTTGCGCAACCTGTGGCAACTCGCCCACATGCCTCGCGTGCAGAACGTGGCAGCACGTGGCAACGATCTCGGAACAGATCCTCCCCACTTTCCTCTCCATCGCATCCTTTTGCTGTTGCTCTTGATTCACAGGCACGTTTTCCTTTCTCGTGATTGCTGAGGCTGATGTGGGGGCAGCAAACGCCGCGGGGTCGAGCACGAGGTAGCACTGGACGGTTGGGTCTTTGAGAAACCTGCGCTGCATGCTCTTCGCTAAAGGTTTCGTCTCCACACGGAGCCAGCTGAGCAGCTTGTCCACAGAGATGCGCTCCGTGAGCGTGTTGCTGGGAAGTGGCTCGAGCACTGGCGCTGTGGCGTTGGCTTTCTTGTTAGTTGGCTCAGCTGATGCTTCCTCCTTCGTTAGGCTTTGCTCCTTCGCGTGCTGCCGAGCATTCTTCTCGCGCTTGGATCGTGGTTCCCGAAGAAGATCGTGCAGGTGCTCGATTTCCAACTGTGATGTCTACAGAGAATGGACACACAAATACAAAAGTCGTGATGAAAGCCAGATAACAATAAGGTCCCTCAGTGATACGCACCACGAGTTGGCTCCGGGTCGGCCTCGCATGTAGTTGGCCACGCAACTTTGCATTCTCGCGTCCAAGATCAACGACCATCTGCTGTTGTTGCTGGAGAAAGCGCTGCAATCCGCTCAACTCGGTCGTGTGACCGCCATCAGAACACGAGCACTTCTGCAGCTTCTGCTCGGCGGTCTTGAGCACTTTTGTCCACACATCTGCAGCATGTTTAGCTTCATCCACACGCAGTTCTGCGCCGCTCGCTTGATTGAACGCTGCAGACCCCCTCACAACAGCCGCTGTCGCTGCTTCGCCTCTCTGCTTGGCCAGTTGCAGCTCGAGCCGACGCATGCGACTGGCGTATCGCATCACATCATTGCGCGCATTCTGTCAGCACAACAGTCGTCAGTGGCTGGTTATTTAGTTATCACAGGCGCACGCTCTGCACATCATCCAGGTGTTGCCCTGTATACGCAGACAGCGAGCATCGAAAGAAAGACCTGAAGCTGCGCGCGCAGCTCGTGTACTTCGTCGCCGCCTGTTGCACCGCCCATTGTCAATGCTGTCATCCGATCGGGGAAATCAATCTCCCGAATCCGGTGGGTGGGTCAAACGGGTCTTTTGAAGTGGCTACATTCCATCCACAACGCCAAAAAAATCCACCAAGAGAGATGACTCAGATTCGCGTGTTACTGCCTATTTATTTCGTAGAGGCTGGGCGACATTGTGGCCCTTAATTCTCTTCGCAGCCGAAGTGTGGCTTGCAAATCATGCAATCGTTTGTCGCAGCATCACTTTCTATGCCCTTCCAAAGCAGATCGTATCCATTGTGATGAGTGGTAGCTAAGCCTGTAGTGCTCTCTGTTTGAGGTTAGCAGCGTTTCCATAAGCTCATGGGATCGTTTAGTTAGAAAATCCCTAGTGTATCATCGAATGGGATTTTACTGTAACATCGCGTATGACAGCTTGCTGTCCATGTTCGCATCACTCTTAGCAACGACAAGAGGCACCTGGAAGCATAATCACCACCACAACGCAACTCGCCGCTGACGTCTCAAGCCAA
>JAADWP010000571.1:0-19394 GCA_023336215.1 Globisporangium iwayamae
CAAAGCGCGGGAGACGCAACGGTCCCGCACGAAAAGTCCAAACACGGAACGATTTTTCGCGCTCGGCTCGTTTGAAGAGCGCTGATTGGTCAAGCTGTCGGAGCGCGTCGCGATTGGTTTATTGATGTGCAATTTCACACATGCGCTTTCGTACAGCAAATGCAACACAAAAGCGCACTTTTAGGACTCAGCACCTTATCTGGCTTGAGCAATCAACTCTATTGCATTCTATCGCTATACGTACTGCTTTTCATTCGAATCCTTTCTACATTGCAGATAATTGTCTTTATATTATGTAAGGGTTAGTTATATTACCCTGTCTAATTGAGAGGGGGCGAAATCTGGCTGAGCGTGTGAGCGAGCGACACGAAAGCAGCAGTCACGTCCGTGGATCTCTTCAACCGATCGATTTGATCACCACCGCACGTACGCACGAGGCGCTGAGTGAGCGAGCGGCAGCAGCAACAGAACGGACATCAACGAACAAACAACACCATGAAGCTTGGATCGAGCCATGGCGACGTGCATAGCAGCGGTGAGGGCAGCCGCGGCTCGGCTTCGGGCGGCTCCCTCTCAATCTCGGCTGTGATGCAGGACCTCAAGGAGAAGTTCAAGAATGACGAGGATGACCACTGTACGTCACTGGTTTTGTGCTCCTTATGCGGTGTAGCTGTATGTGCGAGCGTGTAGCTGACAGTGTGTATCATGTACGTGTACCGATAGCCTCGCCGTTCCAGGGCCTCGACAAGGCCACAGTGCTGCAGGAGACCAAGATCTTTTCGGACGCCAACATGGTGACGAAGCATCCGAAGAAGTGCTGCCAGCTCATCACGAAGCTCCTGCACATCCTGACGCAGGGCGAGCCATTTACGAGCGCCGAGACCACGGCGGTCTTCTTCGGCGTCACAAAGCTCTTCCAGTCCAAGGACGCGAATCTGCGCCGCATGATGTATCTCTTCATCAAGGAGGTCGCGGAGGCCACCGCCGCTGACGAGGTGATCATCGTCACGCAGAGTCTCACGAAAGACATGAGCTCCGATGTGGACCTGTACCGCGCGAACGCTATCCGCGTGCTCTGCCGCATTATCGACGTACGTGCTGCTAGTTTGCATGTTCACTTGAATACTGTCATGTGTGTGAGAACGGACTGATAACGATACCTTTTTTTTTACTGATGTTATAACGAACAGGGCTCGATGCTGAATGCCATCGAGCGCTTCATGAAGCAGGCGATCGTGGACCGCAACGCGCTCGTGTCGAGCTCGGCGCTCGTGTCGGGCATGCACCTAATCAAGCAGAACCCGGAGGTAGTGCGTCGCTGGGTGAATGAAGTGCAGGAGGCCGTCAACTCGCAGCACGACATGGTGCAGTATCACGCCGTGGGTCTGCTCTACCAGATCCGTCAGCACGACAAGCTCGCCGTGTCCAAGTTTATCAACCAGCTGCAGAAGACCAACCTGCGCTCGAACCTGGCAACGTGTCTGCTGATCCGCTACACCGCTGGGCTTCTCCGGGAAGACCTGGGCGGACAGGACCCAAAGCCTTTGTACCAGTTCCTGCAGAAGATGCTACGTCAGAAGAATGAGATGGTCATCTACGAAGCTGCCAAGGCGCTGTGCTCACTACCAGTGGACGCGCGCGACCTCACGCAAGCGATCGTGGTGCTTCAGCTGTTCTTGGGCTCGTCCAAGCCGACGCTCCGCTTCGCTGCGGTGCGCACGCTCAACCAGGTCGCGATGACGCAGCCACTGTTAGTGACGCGCTGCAACGACGACATGGAGGCTTTGATCTCGGATCCGAACCGCTCGATCGCGACGCTCGCGATCACGACGCTGCTGAAGACCGGCGCTGAGTCGAGCGTTGACCGCCTCATGAAGCAGATCTCGACGTTTATGGGTGACATCGCGGACGAGTTCAAGATCGTCGTGGTCGAGGCGATTAAGAACCTGTGCATCAAGTACCCGCAGAAGCACCGCGTGCTGCTCAACTTCCTCGCGAACTTCTTGCGTGAGGAAGGTGGCTACGAGTTCAAGCGAACGATCACGGACTCGATCCTGTTCCTGATCGACCGCATCCCAGACTGCAAGGAGACGGGTCTGCTGCACCTGTGTGAGTTCATCGAGGACTGCGAGTTCACGCAGCTGTCCACGAAGATCCTGCGCGTGCTTGGCCAGAAGGGCCCGACGACCTCGGCGCCTTCGCGCTACATCCGCTACATCCGCAACCGCGTGATCCTCGAGAACGCTGCCGTGCGCGCCTCGGCCGTGTCCGCGCTCGCGCAGTTCGCGATCCGTGTAGACTCGCTACGCCAGAGCGTGTCGTCGCTGCTCCAGTCCTGCAAGCTCGACGACGACGACGAAGTCCGTGACCGCGCGACGATGTATCTGTCGGTGCTGCACGGCGACGAGGCCGTGAGCCGAACGCTGCTGGTTGACGACTTCCCGATGAGCGTCGCGGCGCTGCAGAAGTCGATCGAGCAGTATCAGCTACGCCCAACGGACGGCCCCGTGACGCTGGACGTGCTGCCGCACGTCGAGATCGTGGAGGAGGCCAAGGTTGTGGAGGCGGACGCCGACGACAGCAGCCTCGACATCTCGCAGACTGCTACTCCCGCTGTTCAGCCGCAGGACGTGGCCAAGGAGCTGTATAAGATCCCAGAGTTTGCGGACTTGGGCCCACTCTTCCGCTCGTCCAAGCCCGTGCAGCTCACAGAGGCCGAAGTGGAGTACGTGGTGAGCTGCACGAAGCACGTGTTCTCGGAGCACTTGGTGCTGCAGTTCAAGGTGATGAACACGGTGAACGACCAGCTGCTGACGAACGTGTCAGTCGGCTTTGCGATGGACCCGGACGATGTTTGGCAGGTGCACTCAGTGGTGCCACTCAAGGAGCTCGCGTACGGCAAGACGGGCTCGTGCTACGTCTGCCTCAAGCACATTGGGGACGGTGTGTACCCGGTGGTACAGATCGCGAACGAGGTATGTATTGTCGTATCACTTGTATGGCCCCACAAACCTGTGATGGTGATGTCTGACAAAGTTTTATTGTGTCTTGTCTTGCGTGAATAGTTGAAATTCAAGGTGCACGAAGTAAACCCGTCGACCGGCGAGGCTGAAGATGATGTACGTGTTCCCACAGAACCTGTCTTGTTCACTGCTCATGAGATATCCACGATGCTCACTGTGCATGCTGTCTGTTTTGTAATGTGTAATGTGCAGGGCTTTGATGAGGAGTACCCGATGGAAGACTTTGAGATTGGTCCGAACGACCTGGTGGCCAAGGTGCCAGTGAACGACTTCCGCTCGGCGTGGGAGCACATTGGCGACGGCGCTGAGGCCAAGGGCAGCTACGCGCTCAAGTACAAGAGCCTCGTGGAAGGTGTCGCGGCGGTGATTGACAACCTGGGCATGCAGCCGTGCGAGAACACGGCCACGCCGCAGCCGAAGGTGCAGGCGCACATCTTGCTGCTCTCGGGCGTCTTTGTGGGTGGCGTCAAGGTGCTCGTCAAGTCGAGAATATCGTTGGACGAGCAAAGTGGCGGCATGATTCTCCAGATGGCGGTACGCTCCGAGAGCGAGGAGATCAGTCAGACGATCATGGACTGCATTAGATAAGCAGGTTTACCTGGATGGGATCTTCGGTGATCAGGATTCCAAGGCTTGTCTTTGAAGTGCGAGAGTGAGCTTGAGAGAGAGAGAGAGTGGAAGACTAGATTCTATCATTCACACGCCGTCGTATGAGATGAATGTAGTTTGTGATTCGTTTTCATCATTGTCTCTGCGTATACATGTGAAAGTATGAACTCTGTATGTACAGCATAGGTAGCACTAGCCTATCAAAGCGTACAAACCTCGAGGAGCCCCTCGGTCCACAGACGCAGGAGCATGCCGCGGATGGACGTCTCGTCCACAGAGTCGTCGTCCAGAGCCTCCACCTTCATGAACGTAGGATACGCCGCGTAGAGCTTGAGCAGCGGCTGCGCGAGCTCGCCTGGAAACGCGATACTCTGTGGAGGGACTGGGACTTGGCCCATCGCAGCACGTATCTCGTCATCGTCATGGCCACCGCCATCATCTTCGCCGTCGTCACTGCCTTCCTTCTCACCACCTTTTTCGCTCTTGCTCTCTCCGTCCTCATCATCGCCATCCTCGCCATCGCTGCCTTCATCCTCGTCGCTTCCCTCTTCGTCGTCGAAATCCGCGCGACAGGTACACAGTCCCATGTGGTGCGTGCGGCAGTTCCTGGATGAGAAGTACACTGCGACGAAGGCCTCGTTCATCTCGTCCTCGCCCATCGTCAGACGCACGTGCGATCGGTCTTTGAAGCGAATGCGGGCGTTGCCATCAAGAGGCGAGAGCGACATGTCGACCTCTTTCTCGTCCAGAGTTGGCGGCAGGCGGTTGGCGACAAAGTCCATCGCTGCTTCGTCGGCAGCCTGCTGCAGGTCGCTCGCGTTCACATTGTCCGCGAGCTTTCCGACCAGTGCCTTGAGCGACTTGGTAAACTCCTGGGCTTTCTCCGAGTCCGAGGCGAACTGTGAACCCATGAACTCGAGGTATGCGACAGGAAGTCCACGTCGGAAGTCCACGTCCGTGTCGAACGCGCGACGGATGACGCGGGGGAGCGCCACCTCGAGGAAGTTTGCCCAAGCGTTGTGCTGATATACGGAAATCGTCACGTGAGTCGAGAATTGCTTGTCGTCCGTCGCGGCCTGGTGAATCACGCCTCGCGGGAAGTAAAGCTGTCAGCATGGAACGCGCGCAAGTCAGGATTACATTCAACGACAGCAAACGACGATATGGGGTTTTGATAAGATAAAGACTTACCACATCGCCTTCTTCCAGAGTCAGCTCCATCCACGGCTCGCCAATCTGATCCAGCGAGAGGTCGTTGCTGTGCTCGCCAGCCAGCTCCGTGATCGGGTGGTAGAGCTTCCACTTTTTTCGACCTTCGGTCTGGAGAATGAACACTTCGACGTCGTCGTGGTGAGGGGCCAGTGCCTGCGCAGCTGGAGGCGTCAAGTACGCGCTCGCACCCGCGAGAGAGCCGAAATAGGCCTCAAAAGCAGCGTTAATCTTGAAAAGCTCGTCGACGTAGCGCTGCGGTTGGTAGAACTGGCAGCTGAAGCCCTGATCGAAGAGCCGCGCGATTTTCTTGCGCGAAGCAAAGCCCTCGTCCTCGCCGTCGTAGTTCTCGCGCTCCGCGTTCACGTACTTGCAGATCGTGAGGTCCTTTCCGTAGTCCAGGTGGTTCTGCTGGACGGTTTCCAGGACGCGCTTCTTGGAGAACAGGTCGCGTGGGAAGAGCTACGGAGATGACATGACGCAGTACAGTCAGCACCAATACGACATATGCGTACACAAGTCACACTTCCTACACTACTAGTAAACAGCTTCCCACCTTGTGCTTGCCGTTGTTGCGCACGTGCAGCGGCTTCTTCTCGAAGTGCTGCACGAAGAAAACGTCGAGATCCATGCCGCCGAGCAGCTCCTTGAGCGTCACGGCTGCGAGGCTCTTGGAGTCCTCCTGCGGCTTCTTCAGCATAGCCACCTTCTGCTTCTTGCCGCCGCCCCCATTCTTACTGACAGCACCTTGTTTCTGCTGCGATGGCGGAGCGGCGTCCGCCTTGCGCTTCTCGCCGCCACCACCACCGTTCTTGCGCGCCTTTTGCTTGGTTCGCGACATATTCACCACCGATGGAGCAAAAATGACTTTTGACACCTTGGCTCCACACATTGCTTGCTGTTCAAGCCCAAAATAAAGTGGTCCACATCAAAAACAAAGCCATTAGATAACGTGGCACACAGCATTAATGACAAACTGCCTCACACTGTGGAGTGGCATACGCTATTCACACGAAATTGGCGGCGACGGCGCGTGCGGGTTTGTTGTTCACGGCGTCCTCTGCGGCGGCCCCCTCTCTTCCCTTCAACTGCGCTTCTTCTCCGCCGCGACGCGACGCGACGCGCCATGGCGGACAACAACGACCGAGCGCCTCCAGTGGTGTATCACGAGTTGCCGGTGTCTCCGACAGACGACTTGTTGTCAAGAGCCGCTGTCTCTAAGCCACATCAACAGCAGGAGCAGGAGCAGGAGAGTGGCGCAGAAGAGCAGCCGTCTTTCCCGCGCGACGACGAGGCAACTGCGCACGATCGCCAAAGCGACGCAGAGCCAATGAAGAGGTACGCTTTTTCATTCAATATATGGTATGCGTATGCTGATATACACTTGCGTTTGATAGTGTACGTAAGCCTGACCTATGAGCGCTGTGTGAATGTGTGGATGTGTTTGAATGAAAACAGTGCGGATTTAGAGGAAAGCACGTCGTCGAGTGGTGACGCCATGAAGACACTTGTGGATCTCGAGCGTGTCCGCATCAAGATGGAGGTTGCACGTGTGCGCGCGACCGGTGGAGCGGCGCGTGATATCCCAAGTGGGCGTGTATTTGATTCGCCCCCAGGCCATGGTAAAGCAACCGATCGAAACACAACGAAGGCGGAAATGCAGACCACTATCGAACGGATGCGCTCAGCGTCGTACGACACAGAAGACGATGAGCCATTGATAAAAAAGAAGAGCTTGAAAGCGCCTGCTGTGAAGAAGTTGCAGCTTCCTGAAAAGACGAAGCGGAGTGCGAAAGCGAGCCCACGCGAAGCTGATGCAAAGGTGGCGACACCAACTGGTATCAAGGTATGCATTGCGAATTGTCCCGCTTGTCTTGTGACCTTTTTTAACCGTATATTAACAATAGATGTGGTGTCATTGATGTGGCTTTATGTGAACAGATTACCACTGCTGCAGGGCTCGAGAAGTACGTGCCTATGGGTTTAGAGTGGAATGTTGGAAACGAGATATTAATGACGCCTCTCTTGTTTGGCAAACGAATAGGTGCGATGGAAGAGATGACTTAAATGATTCGAAAGAGACGCTTGAAGAGAAACCTCAAGGTGAGTTCGTGACGGCTTCCGACAAGTTGACGACAATGGAGACGAAGGAGAACCACAGCCTAAGCGAGGCGCATGCTGCGGATCCCACCTCAGATGTCGCTCCACCAGTTCCGTTCAATCCGCTCGCTATCGTCACCGCTGATACGAGCAGCAGCAGTCTCAATCGCGTGAAGATTCGCACGGTCCCAACCGAGAACCGTCCTCTCAACGAGTACCTGGTGTCGGAGCTCGAGCACTTTGCCAGCGTGATGCTGGGTGAACTCGTGCCAGCTAAAACCCGCAGTATCGACCGCGCAGCACACGCCACAACGATGCAGCTGTACTACGACCACACACGCGCGCTGAGAGACTTTGACGCGGAGTGGAAGCGGTGCGTTTTACATTTTTCGTCTGTTTGTTGGAACTCGCTGTGAGCTAAGTTTTTGTTGAACGTATTTTCACAGATCGCACCTGGGCTTCAAGAGGTGGACGCATTCACGTTGTGGTGATTCGCCCACCAGTAAGTCAAACGGTGCGTCAACCATTTTGCCAGAAAACCCTTTCAAGAGAAACGAGTCGACATCGATGAACTGGTCGCTCATATTGGAGAGCTCTCGACCGCCAAGCGCCAGCCCTGCGAAAAGTGAACACTTGAAACAACCAAGTGGAGATGCTAGATTCGATCTCATGTACCAACGAGGGCTGAATGGAGTGGTAGTCGCCGATATTACTGATTATCGTCGCGTTCAGCATCGCCAGAAGGTGAGCCAGAGAGAACGCTCTCTCTCGACCTTGCTGTGGCGCATTACTAAGTTTGTATCTGTGCGTATGTGTGATACATCACCTTTAACAGCTTCGCGCCCAGATGGTTGATCTCGCACAGCGACAGCAGAGTCCTGGTCTCCACATCGTGATTGCGTCAAACAGGGAGCTGCTCGAATGGAAATCACAACTCGAATCGAATGACCAAGTGCGAGTCTATCCATACTGGGGCGAGAAGGAAGATCGAGAACAAGTCCTCGTCGTTCTGAAAGCTGAGTACTATTCCAGACAGACACCAGCACCTCACGTCCTTGTTACCAGCTACGACATTTTCGCTGAAGACTCGCAAACGCTCGGCATCATCCAGTGGCAGCTCGCTCTGATCGAGGTCCCATTTCTTGTGGGGTTTCAGGAGCAAATGAACGCAGTTTGGATGCAGCTCTTGTGTCTTCGCGCTCGTCACCGCCTGCTGATTTCGCACACAGAGTTTCACATCGACTCGCGCCGAGTGCTCCAATTCTTACTTCCAGAGCTGTTTTCGTCTCGGCGGAAACTCTTGGTACGTGCAACACTGTCTTCAATAAGGCGGATATGCTGTGTGATGTTGCCACTCACAATTATGATGATGTGACTGCAGGCTTGGAACTGCGCAGCGTTTGACATCCACCTGATTCATCGAATGGTCGACACAATTGAGGCATTCTCCGTCTGCTCCGACCCGAAAGATGTCCAAGCATTTCTCGTATCAGTCAACCAGCACTCGATCATCAAGAGCGACGGCGAGCTGACGACACTTAGTCTCTTGAGCAGGAGTGGAGGGCTCAAGCGGACCGTCCCCAGCAAAGTGAAACATGAGAATAGGAAGATACGACAGTCGAAGAGTCCGAAGAACAAGGCAGGGGTTGCCGTGCGTGAAAAGGTGCGTTGCTGCCAATCGTCAATTAGGTGATCACTGTGTATCTGCATCTCACCTTGCCTCTGCGATGCAGGTTCAGGCGAGAAGATCGAGTGAAGACCTGTCGATCCAGCTTTCCCACAAGGTAAGGAGTAGCGAGCTTGTACTGTTAAAAATCGGTTAGGGTTGCTCATTTGCGCTTTATTATTTTGCTGGCTGTAGAAACGAAGAGGGAGTGATGGAACACCATGGTCGCGAAAGCGAATCAGTCGGTGCGGAAAGTGCGCAGGGTGCCTTGCGGACGACTGCATGAAATGCGGACACTGCCAAGACATGAAGAAGTACGGCGGTCCTGGTCTGCGCAAGCAGTCGTGCAAGAACCGCAAGTGCATCAGTCCCAAGCGGTGGGGAATGACAGCCAGGAAGTCGAAGAAAGCACGAGTGACGAAGCAGTCTGGAAAGGGAGAAAACGATGAAGAAGACGAAGACGCGACAAGTGAAAAATACGACACCGATCTCGATGGAGATGACGATGGAGCGACCTCGTATTATTCACAGGACAGTGATCGAGACTCGTCGTTTGCGTCACATGACGTCGTGCACTCGGATTCTGATGGTCATGAGTTCCTGCGGTCGTCCGAAGACGTGCCACTCTCCCTAGGCGACATTAATCTCTTGTCGAACGAGAAACTTCAAGACGATGATTTCGATTCAAGTCACCAAGATGAGCCGAACTGCGAGCTCAGTTCGAAATCGTCTCGGACGCGGGAGATGCGATGTGGCAAGTGCAGCGGCTGCACTGCTTCTGACTGCATGAAGTGCCTACATTGTCTCGACAAGAAGAAATACGGAGGTCCCGGGCTGCGCAAGCAGTCGTGCAAGAATCGAAAGTGTATCGTGCCAAAAGTGGTGTTGCTCAACCAGTCGAAGGACGACGAGTACTTGGACGAGAAGGACCAGATCGTGTACCCGGACGACTACGAAACATCCGATGTGCTGGATGGAGTAGCGCTGTACCACACGAACGGCAATCTTAGTGGAAGGACTGCCATGATCTCGCTGATTCAAGAATGCGAGATTTTCATCGACTGCCACCTGGTGTTCACGTGTGCCTTGTGCGTCGCGAGATTCAGCTCTCGCGGGCTTCTGGAGCTCCACGAGCGCGTCGAGCACCCGCCTTTCGGTGTTGAGAGTCAGTGCGGCGAACTGGAGAAGGAAGCGAGTCGAATGTTGTTGCACCCCATTCAGCAGAACTGCTTTATAAACGCTCAGCTTCGCGAGAAGAAGGAGACGCTGCAGTCGTGCCCGCGCGCTTACGTGAAGCTTCAGGTATGTTTCCGTCTCGTGGTGCTTTGTGTATAAGATCTCTTACTAATTTACTGGATGTTTCTTCTATGCTAGGGATCGGATTTTCAGTACTTCATGATGGAGTCCTACGTGGTTCTAGGTCGGCTGAGCTCGCAGTGGCGCGATTTCTACGGACATTTGGGACTCACCAGTGCAAATGGACTCGCTGGCGGTGGCGTCGACTGCCACATCGGAGATGACGAGTCCATTTCCGAGAAGCATGCACTGATCTCGTGGGACTTCATAGCGAAGCACTTCAAGATCGAATGCCTGAGCGCCCAAGTGCCGATTTCAGTAAACGGCAGCAGCGTTCGTCTGGACGATGAGCCGCTGGCGCTGCAGAGCCAGAACGAGATCCGAGTGGGCTCCACTTCGTTCTATTTCTTGCTTCCAAAGGTGCCAAGCGGCGAAGGGCAACAGGCGCAGAAAGTGGAGACGCTGCCGCGCTCGGAGCTCCAGGCATGGCTGAATGCGAAAATGAGAAAGCGTCACGCATCTGCTTCTGTCCGTGCGAGTTCGAGTCCTGCTACCAGCGATGTCACGATGATCAAGAAGCGCTGCCAGGAGCGTCTCGCTGCGGTGAGTACCTAGACAAAGAGCAGTAACAGAGTCTGCAAGGGCAGAAAGCATTTGAAGCACATTTTTTTGTAGAAATCCGAGCATCTTCCAGGTGTCACCGAGTTTTGGTTCATCGATTCTGCTCATTTTTGTAATTTTCAGCTCTCAAATGTCAATCAAGTTTGGCTACTAGGTCACATATAAGTATTTGACTACCTGGAAGTATCATCTGTTTTGTGGCGTCCCCTTCCGCCAAAAGCCCACAGCCAGCCAATTGGGAGGGTGAATCTTGAAACCAAGTGCGTTGTGTGAGCTGTGCGGGTGTGCGTCGCTGTGCTCAGCTCGGCAGAATTAGACAACAGACGACTCGAGAGCTAACATGGTGGTCGCGGGCATTGACATCGGATCCACGCACGGTTGCGTGGGCGTGTTCCACAACGGCAAGGTGAACATCATCGCGAACGACCAGGGCTTCCGCACGACGCCGGCGTACGTGACGTTCGAGGGCGACGAAGTTATCATCGGTGATACGGCCGTGAACAAGCTCAGCTCGCACGCCGAGAACACCATTTTCCACCTCAAGCGCGTGCTCGGCAAGAACCACGAGGAGATCGTCGATCGCGACTACATCCAGGAATGGTCGTTCAAGGTCGCCAAGAGCGACGACGGTGCCGTTCACGCTGCGACCTCGCGCAACGGCGAGGCGCACCACGTGACCCCGGTCGAGTTCGTCTCGCTCCTGATCAAGAACCTTAAGGACCTCGCCGAGGACTTCACTGGTGAGAGCGTCGACAATGTCGTGCTGAGCATCCCAGCCCACGCGACCGAGAAGCAGAAGGAGCTGCTCCAGGCGGCTGCCGACAAGGCGGGCGTGAACGTGCTTACCTTCATCAGCGAGCCAATCGCTGCCGCCATCGCCTACGGCCTCGACGACAGCGCCAAGAGCGCGCACCCAGAGTACGTGCTGGTGTTCGACATCGGTGGTGCTACCCACGACGTCACGCTCATCAATGCCGACAAGGGTCTCTTCGAGGTCGTCGCAACCTCAGGCAAGGACGACCTGGGCGGTGAGGACTTCACCAAGGCACTCTTCGAGCACTGCGCCAAGACGTTCCAGCGCAAGACCACGCTCGACGTGAAGAAGAGCAAGAAGGCCTCGAGCCGTCTCCGCATCGCGTGTGAGACCGCCAAGCGCACACTCTCGACGCAGGCGCACGTGAACATCGAGATTGACTCGCTGATGGAGGGTGAGGACCTGTCGCTCAAGCTCACGCGCCCTCGTTTCGAGGAGCTCATCTACGACTACGTCACGAGCGCGCTGAAGGAAGTGGACGCGCTCCTGGAGTCAGCCAACGTCGAGAAGGAGGACATTGACCACGTGATCCTCGTCGGCGGTTCGTCGCGCATCCCGCTGCTGCAGAACGCCGTGAAGAAGCACTTCGACGGCAAGACCACTCACTTGCACCTGTCCCCGGACGAGGTCGTCGCGCACGGTGCCACCGTTGAGGCCTCGCTCCGCGCGGACCTCGCGAACTTTGAGTCTCCAAAGAAGCCGCTGAACCACGTGAACGTGACCCCACTGACCCTGTCGGTGGCGCTCGCGAACGGCAGCGTGACGGAGCTCATCCACCGTGACACCGTGCTCCCGGCTACCGCCACGGAGACGTTCACCACGTCGCAGGACAACCAGACCGCGATCTTCCTGCAGGTGTACGAGGGCGAGCGCGTGATGGCCAAGGACAACACGCTCCTGGCGTCGCTGAGCGTTGCTGGTATCGCCGCCGCGCCAAAGGGCGAGGCTGAGATCGAGGTGACGTTCACCGTGAGCACTAAGGGTGTGCTCTCGATCACGGCCGTGGAGCAGGCCGCCGGCAAGAAGACACTGGAGGTGAAGAGCGACCCGAAGCGCCTGACCGCCGCCGACGTCGCCGCCATTATCAAGAAGGCCGAGGACGCTGCCGATGAGGACGACGCGTACTTGGACGAGCTTGAGGCCGCCGATGACGAGGAGGAGCACGAGGCAGAAGACGTGGTCATCCCTGGCGCCGCCGCCGTGCTCGCGCCGACCGAGGACTTAGATTAAACAACCACAACAGTAAGCTAAAAGGCATCCCTACTACTACTACTTACATTAACCCTCCACCCACCCAGCCACTCCATACACACACTGAGCGTCTGTTGCGTGCATTGATCCATTTATTCCATCCATTCCTGCATGCTTAATTGCGCTCATGGCATTTTTCAACGTGGCTTTTCATAAACCTCTTATGGATCATATGCTGTTTGAGAGAAATGAGGTCCCTTGAAAAGAGCAACAGAACGCGGCACGGCATTTTGGATCAAACCGAACGCAAAGAGCTATGGAAGACGTCAAGTCCGCCGCCCACGCGCTCAATGTGCGTGCCCCCGGCCCTTTCACCCTTCTCTTATGCTTCAGCCACACACGTGGTGTTGTTGTATTGTTATAGTATCTAAGTGTCATCACGACTGACGTTGATCTCTTTCTGTCCATGCGGATCCGCCAACTTCTCATCGTTTTATTCTCCATTCGCGCGCGAAGGACCGCGGCGCTGGGCTCGATTTCGGTTCGTGGGCTGTGAAGGAAAATAATGAGCGTCACCTATGACCGATGCTAACCTCTTGGTGTGCTGCTGCCGTTTACAGAGGTGTCAGTTGTCGAAGGTGATGACTTTGAAGCTGGCCTGATGTCCCCGAAAGGTAACACGCAAACTTTTACAAACGAAGAGCATGGACACACACAGCTAGCTAAACGGCGTGGCTTGTACCAATTTTAGTTCGCGACAAGCTCATGGGCAAGCAGCAGGAGAAGAACGATGGGTCGCAGGGAAGCGGTGCGCGCGGCGGAATGTGTGGCTGCTTCACGCTCGCCTACTACAAGCCTGTACGTCTAGTTGCTCTTGGTGACACGTTTGCATCGCGCGGTCTGGTTACTAATCGATTGTTGCTACGTATTTACCATGTCTTGCAGTACTTTGATGTCGACACGACCGACGTCCAGCAGCGGCTCACGCGCGCGCTGCTGCCGTTCAAGAAGAACCCGACGTTCGCCGAGCTGATCGCGCAGAGCCCCGACGCGTACGGCCCATTTTGGCTCTCGTCGACGCTCATCTTCTGCCTCGCGTCCTGCAGCAACGTGGCGTCGTACATGGACTTCAGCGGCGACATCAACGAGTGGTCGTACGACTTTAGCCGCTTGGCGTCGGCGTATACGCTCGTCGAGATCTTTCTTGTCGGGCTCCCAGTACTGCTCTGGCTGCTCGGCAAGTACTTGAGCGTCCCGATGACGCTCTCGTTCCTCGTCTGTCTCTACGGCTATTCCATGGCGATCTTCATTCCGGCGTCGGTGCGTACCTAGCCCATCCATATATTGCTCTCTCATACGCATGAATAGCAGCACATCAGCTAACCAGTTGCTGACCATTTTATCTCTCCATTTACCTGCAGATCGCGTGCATGGCACCCGCGGACGCGCTCGACTGGGTCATGCTGCTGCTCGCGATGGCTTGGTCACTCTTCTTCCTGCTGAGCAACCTTTGGGCCGTCATCTCGGAGCACTTGTCGAAGGAGAAGATGCTACCAGTCCTTGCGTTCATTAGGTGAGCAGGCTCTTGCTAAGTGGGAGACGGAGATTGACGCTACACTACGCTATCGTACCTGTCAGTTAACTCATTCTCTTTTGTTGTTGTCCTGCTTCTCCTTTAGCGCAACGCACATGCTTTGGGCCATTCTCATGAAGCTGCTCTTCTTCTAAGCTCTGTTTAATTACATGTCCACCGACGAATCTACACAAATCTCATGAAACTTGCTTGTCATAAACAAAACTGCGCACATTCATTCCTTGTTGGCTAGGTCGATATGTGCACCTGCCTATAACCCTCACGCCACGACACAAAACTTCGTTCTCTCTCTATTTCTATGAAAGACAGGTGGACGGACCCGCAGACGGAGAAGCAACAGGCTTAGTGCTTGGTGACCACCTGCAGCCGAGGCTCGTCGTCGTCGTCGCTGTCCATGCCGTTCTCGGCGTTCAGCATCGCTTCTCGCTCGTCGTCGGGATGGTCCGCGATCGTCTCAAAGTCGATGTCGCTCCCGTGCGTGCTCACCTTCTCCGTGCGATTTCTGTAGATCATGCAAGGCAATGGCGACAAGCAGCACATGCGTCAGTCACCACACGACGTGATACACAAGGGAAGGAAATAGACGCACTTGAGGAAGATCGCGAGGCGAATGTACTGCACGGCGTTCCGCAGCGCGAGGATCGAGTCGGTCGCGACCTCCTCCAGCTCCCCGAGCACGCCCTCTTCGTTGAAATACATGGCCACGGACACCAGACTCATCACTACGGCACACAGTACAACCATTCGAACGAGTCAGTATCCATAATCAGCCAGGCACAGCAAGCAATTGAGTGCTGATAGTAGATCTCACCGAGTGCGACGACGTCGAAGATGTTGCACCATTTCGTCCAGAAGCGCTGTTGTTCACGTGCTGCCATGTCAGTTGATAATGAAAATGAAGCACACAAAGAAACGCTTCAACACGTACTCGCTTGAACGCCAGCATGCGCAGCAGCACTTCGAATACGAGCAGCGCGCTCACGAGGATCTCAAGCGTGATGAACAGCACGGACGAGGGGCTACATGCAGCATTCGAAATACAGATCAGTCGCATTAGCCACAGATTGCCAAACAGTTCGCATCAGCAGCAATAGTCACTCACATTCGCCACCGGTTCATCCCCGTCTGTAGAGCAATAACGCGCAGTGGCAGACGGAGAACAGCACAGAAGACTGGGTGAGTTCCATGGTCGAGAACTATGCGAGCAAGAAAGCTACCACACACCATTCAAAAGCGCATGCTTACCCATACGACGCAGACAAGGCTGGAGAGCACGGTGAAGAAGTAGATGAGCCGGTAGAACTTGGAGAAGTAGACGCGCGCCGCGACGGTCATGGCGTACTCGCCGCATCCGACGCGCGATCTCGTTGCTGTTGGTTGTTTGGTCACGTCCGAGAGCGGCACGCGCGAGAACATGGCGCGGCCGACCATCGTTGCTGACGATGTGCTGTGGGCTCGATGCAGCACGTGGGGCTAGAGTGCTGTGTCGATCTGGTTACGCAGTGGACAAGAGGCTCGTGTGCTGACCACCTGCCAGTAGAGAGAGAGAGAGAGAGCGAGCGAGAGCGCGTGGACGAAGGAGCTCTTCTTGATGTCCTCAACACCAAAATATAATAAATTTGAATATTCATTTTTTTCACCGTTGAAGACTAGTATATATATTTTTACTTTTGTGTGTCCGCGACAGCGGTTCATGAACAAACATTTTTTCACCAATCAAAATAAAACAGCATTTTTTAAAAAAAGGTGCAAAATTGTAGCCAATGAAGAGCTCGATACTTTCCACCAAAAATGGCTAAAAATGGTGCAGTGGTTGAGACACAACACAAAAACATCACTTTTGGCAGGGCGACACAAATTGTAAACACGGAATCCAAGACACGGAAAATTAATATTTGATACATTTGACGCATGAAGAGAGTGATCTAGTATGAAATATACACTCCTTAGTATTGCAAGACCTTGACGCACAAACGGAGCATCGACTTGACGAACGTGTCGAGTTGTTCGTTCGTCGCAGCGTCCCACGCTATTTCAACCGCCCTGCAAAGCTCGCACACGTCATTAAACTGCCCTCCACCTGCGTACACGTGTTGAGTCATGGTCCCCCAAAGATTTCCAATAGGATTCAAGTAGGGTAAGTACGATGGCCACGCCATCACCTCGATGTGGTTCTCCTGAAGCTACTTCTTCGTCTGTCGAGTGGTGTGGCTAGGGGCGTTGTCCTGCTGAAATTTTTGTGTTGCCATGTTCATGAACGGTTACAAATGCGTGCGCAGCGTCGTGATGTACTTTATCGAGTCAACCTTGACGCTCAGGAACTTCAACGCTGTCTCAGATATCCCTAAAAAAGCTGCCCACACCATCATCGATCCACCACCAGAATGTCGGCGAAGATTGGGCTGCACCGAAGCCCGCGTATCCGCTTACTGGTACCGCGTGTCGTCTGGACCGTCGCAGTTCCACTTTTTTTCGTTAGAAAACACGACAGCAGCCCAATCGCTGTCGCCTCACAGCATTCTGTCACCCATCCACGCCACCCGCTGGGCCTTGTGTTATTTCTTTGTTGCTGGCTCAATCGAGTGCTTCTTGTACGCCAGTCAATTGATGTCATTGAGTACGCGCTGAACTGTACGGATGCTACACTCCAGCTTGAGCTTGCCGCCAACCTTTGCTGCGCTTCCGTTGCCTGCTGCGATGAAGTGAATGATGTGACACCGGTCTCGTTTGGTTGTCTTGCGCTGACCACCGCGGCGATTTTTTGTCTTCAGGTGCTTAGCTGTTGCAATACCTTTACACAAACACCGGTAGACCTTCCACAGCAGCAGCTGTTGCTTACACAGTCAAACCCGCAGCTTGTAGAGTCAAAATGCTGTTTCGTTTTTCGTTCATCAGTTCTGCACCTCACACTATTCCCGTGGATTCTGAAATGGTGGTGTCGGGCGGCAAAAGTGCAGAAACTATTTAAAAAAAGTTTTTTTCAAAGTGAGAGAGCCAAAATTGAATGGATGAGATGAATCTTCCTTTTGTTGTAATTTATGTTCACGATATATGTCAACCTGTCAAAAAAGATATTTTATATTGCGTCTTAACCGCTGCACCATTGTTAGCCATTTTGTGGGAAAATATAATGCTTTTCATTGGCTATATTTTTGCATCTTTTTAAGAAATGCTGTTTAATTTTGATTGGTAAAAAAGTGTTTATTTTCATAAACCACTATCGTGGACTGTAATTTCAGGTCAGTATTTTTGGTATTATTCATCCTAGTTTACGCTCGCATAACCCTCACTGTAAGTACGCAGATGAAGCAAGTTCAATAAAAAGTTAGAGCAACATCACTGCACTTGTGTACAGCTGTACCGTGAAAATTCGAAAAAGTGAGCGTGACTGCTGGACACGTACAATGAGAGCTTGAAAAAGTACGCTTTGAGGACAGCCGTGAGGTCTCGGATGTGATTGAGACCGATGAGGAGGACACCGGCATCAGTCCAGAGGGGATGTATCCGCGCAAGGCCAAGAGCCACAAGCAGTCGCTTGCGCACGAGAAAAGCAAGCAAAGCAGCCGATTTGGATCGGGAGCCAGCCGGCTGGTGACGAAACAAAAAACCCTCGGTCAGGTCAGAGGGAAGACTGCGGTGGTCCACTTTGAGTTGGCAATTAAACCAGCGACGACGATGTGACCGGACCTGCTGAATTCGGCTTCACCCACTGCAAAAGCAATTGAATTGTTTGCAAAAGGCAGAAGAGATCTGAGAGAAAGGAGGCTTCGAGCCACCTTCCGCTCAAGCCGGGCATCGAATCGATCGATCAGCCACGTCTCCAGCCCTAAAGTGACCGCGACCTTTCGTGGCGTTGTCGAAAGTACCAGGCCCTTCTATGCAGCGAACCTGCTGTAACTCGGACAAGCCCTACCATTTCGTTCCGTTCCAACACATTTCAACCGCTATTCTTTTGCCTGCCGCTTGCTCACTCGACACACGCAAAAGCCGAAGAGCGCACTCTTCTCGGGGGAGCCCGGGTTCTGAAATCCTTTTTGTGGGCCTCGCTCGATCGACGAGGTCGGTCAGCTCGGCTCCCACTGTTTAACTTCAACTGTCAAACAGCTAGCGGTATGTGCGCTCAATAAGGTACTACTCTTACTTCTTATAGAATTAGACAACTGATATATACTAGCTGACAAAGGTTGTGCGTGGCACTATTCCAAACAATGTACCGACCTTTCTATACACCTTCAGTACTTGATATATTATTTGTTTTAATAGCACGCATATCTTTGCGCATTTCTGCAAAGCCATTTCCTCATGCTCTTCGTGTGACACACAACACAACCGTATACAGTATGCTACAAATGCTGCTGTTGCTGCCCATCCACCCACTCAGCCTGCACGAAATGAAGAGGGTAGCCGCACGCCTCATCATGAAATCGCCATCGTTGCGACCTGCCGCCAACTAGCGGCAGCTGCAGCGTTCACTTCCGAATTCGCGCCCGCCGCCACACTCCAAGTTAGGCAGGCACTCGTCCAGCCTCCGCCTCGCCTCACTCAGCAAGCAGCGTCATGTGGAAGCTCAGCGCCGTCGCGACGCTCCTGTGCGCGCTCAGCGCCTTCAGCCCTAGCGTGTCCGCCTACCGCCCCGGTGACGAGATCTGCACGCTGAGCGACAGCAATCAGTGCGCCACGGACGCGATCACGCCGTCGAGCACGGACGGCAGCGTGCTCATCTACCCGGGCGGCAAGACCCGCTGCGCGTTTGACGACTACACGGGCCCGAATGGCTCGTTCACGGCCAACAAGACGTTCTTCTTCCAGGTCTTCCCCAAGAAGACGCAGAAGACCAAGGTGATGCTCTTCTTCCAGGGCGGAGGCGCCTGCACGGGCAACGAGACGTGCGGCTTCGGGCTGCAGTGCTCGCTCGGCAAGTCGAGCACCTTCGCGACCGTCGCGCGCGCGAGCAGCACGGGCATTCTCAACCAAACGGCGTCGGACAACCTCTTCAAGGACTGGAACATCATCCACATCCCGTACTGCACGGGCGACCTGCACGTCGGTAATGCGGTCGTCTCGCCAGCGGACGTGCCTTTCGCGTCGCTGCTGGGCCAGTCGCAGTGCATCGGCAAGAACATGTCGACTCACATGGTCGGCTACGAGAACACCCAGGCGGCGCTCAAGTGGGCGCTCGCCAACTACCCGAACCCGGAGCATCTCATCGTCGGTGGCTCGAGTGCGGGGTCGCTCGCGGCACAGGCGGTCAGCGCTCTTGTCGCTGACATG
>JAADWP010000572.1:0-19365 GCA_023336215.1 Globisporangium iwayamae
ACTGAGGCTACTACAGTAGTTCTCTCAACCAACCTGACCGGCGGCCACGCGCTCCGAGCGAGCATGCATGCATGAGCTCTGGCTGGGCTTGATCGGGACTTTATGGTGCAAGGGTCACTTGAGCTCTCGTGCACCTGCGACCAGACGAAGCGAAAAGAACCATGTTCGTTCCCAGCCCGTCGTTTGCCGCCTGCCACATGCTGCGAGGCACCTGATGTTTTCGAGATGGGACGAGCGAGCGATTGCTCCACCACAAAAAGCACGCAATTCGCTTCAGAAACTCCGCGAGCACTTGGCCACAAGAACGCTCTGCGCTCTGCTGCTGCTGCTGCTGGCCAATAGCATGGAAGAATGAGCGAGCGCGCAGAGGTCGCCTGTGGTGGTCTATTTCCATGGTGATCCATTTTCGTGCGCCTCCCAAAAGCCAGAAATAGGAGGATATGCAAGTCTTAGTAATTGCATCATGCCATCCAAAATGAGCCACAGTTTGGCGAATCACAATGCAAACTACTCTCTGTATTTGCATATGACGTGACTTGTCAAGGCAGTTTCGCTTGAACCAAAGCGATGACGTCGACCGCATCACGCGCTCCAGTCCTTTTGTTTCGCCAACCACATTTTCGGTAATTTACCTATCGGTTTCTCGCTTTTTCTGGACGTCCACAAGATTCCTTGCAAACGGCAACATGCTTCGATAAAGTACGAATTACCATACGTAATTTACCATCACAACTTGTCTCTGCACCCATTTCCTGGTAAATTACGCGACACCCACCCAATGTCAGCCTTGCGTTTTGACTACGAGCCACGATGACAGCAATGACGCAGCCCATTTCCGCCGCCGTCGTTCGTTCATCCGCGTGCGGCAGTGAGTCCCTCCCACGTTCCTTCTCTTCTTCCTATCTTCTCTGTGAAGAGCGAACGCCCTCTCTGGATCTCGATCGGTCTCGTGTTGTGTGCGGCGGCTGCTGAACGACTAATTCACAAGCGAAGAAGACAAGAGCGAGGTTCACGTCTGGTCAGAGGAGCAGCAACTGCCCTGTCGTTGTATGGTCAGCACGCTGGAGCATATCGGAGGAGCAGAACAGGAAGGAGACGCCCCGGCGGAGCCAGCAATACCCAGAAACAGTACCAGTGTGCGGCGCTTGTCACTTTAGAACCGTGCAACAGAGCACGAGTGACCAAATAGGATGGCGCCGATCGATGAGACGTGGGCGGCGCTGAGCGAGATTGACGAACTTTATCGCGCGAGCATCACGAGTCTCACGAGCAGCACGGCAAGCCGGAAGAGCAGTGTGGCCAGCAACAACGGGAGCGACGCCGAGAGCAGCCCGTCACGCCAGCGCTGGGGTAGCGTCAAGACGTGGATGTTCGGACAGATGCTCGCGAGCTCGTTCGCCAAGGTGTCGCTCGAGAGCAGCGCCGCCGTTGATGCGAAGGAGTTGATCATCAGTGGGAAGAACGACTGGGACGTCTGCTACAGCAGTACCAGCGGCAGCAGTAGCAGCAATATGAGGCCGACGTTCTCGGCGTCTTCGTCGTCGTCAACGTTGTGCGCCGATGTGGATGCCGAGAAGAGCGACGAGTTCAACAACATCAGCAGCAGCAGCGACAACCTTACACGCCACGTGTTTGACATCGTGCGCGTCATCGGCTCGGGCTCGTACGGAACCGTGGTGCTCAGCCGTCTGCGCGACTGCTCCGACGAGAAGCTCTTCGCGATCAAGATCGTGGACAAGCGCAAGTTGTCGCAGCAAAACCATTTCAACCGCGACACGCAGCGACTGCTGACGGAGAAGCAAGTGTTGTGCGCGATCGACCATCCGTTCGTGACAAAGCTCTTTTGCAGCTTTGAGACCGATGAGTCGCTGAACTTTGTGATGGAGTACTGCCCGGGCGGTGATATGTATTTCTTGCTGGAGAAGTTTGCGAAGAACCGCCTGCCGGAGCCCCACGTAGTGTTCTACGCGGCGTCGATCGCATTGGCACTCAACTACCTGCACCAGCACGGCATCTTGTACCGTGACCTGAAACCGGAGAACATCTTGCTGGACAAGGACGGTTTCATTCGGCTCGCAGACTTTGGTTTTGCACGCGAACAGATGAAGAAGTCGGAGCAAAACTGTACGACCTTCTGTGGCTCGGCGGATTACATCGCGCCCGAGGTTGTGCGTGGTTCTGGATACGGGATGGCGGCGGACTTGTGGAGCTTTGGCTGTGTCGTGTACGAGCTGCTCACGGGCTTCCCGCCGTTCTACAGCCCGAAGGACCGTAGCCTGCTGTTCCGCAAGATTGAGCGCTCAGAGCCGAGTTTCCCAGCGCACTTGTCCCCCGAGGTGTGCGACTTGCTTTCTGGCTTGTTGCATAAAGATGCGTCACAGCGCCTGGGCAACCGGTCGTCGAACGGCATGGAAGACGTGTTTGCGCACCCATTTTTCGCGTCGATCGACTGGTACCAGCTCTCGACGAAGCAGGTGGTGCCGCCGCTTGTGCCCAAGGTGTCGGGACCACTGGACACGTCGAACTTTGAAGAGCAGTTCACGTCGCAGCGAGTTGAGGGCCACCTCATGTATGAGGAGTACGAGCCACACTGTCATCCAGATCAGCGCCAGTGCCAGAGTCAGTACTTTGAGGACTTTGACTGGTGTGCAGATGCGGCACACTTTTAGTAGAGTAGGCTAGGCTAGGGGGTGTAGGAGACCAGTAGTTAGTAGAAGGGTAGCATAGGTTAGGATAAACAACATTCACATACATGCAGCGAAGCACACAGAGTAGACAAAGCAGGTGCTAGGTAAACCCGGGGTACCTGGGGTCAAGAGGTAAATAATTTATGCTGCTGCAGAAACCAACGTACCAAACGCGCTATGGGTAGTCAGTCTTAGACTGGGATGAAGAACTCGTCGACTGGCAGCTGCATGCGCTGCTTGATGCAGTGCTGTACCCATTCTTTCTGAACGGTGGGCGGCTCCTTAGCGTTCAGACGACGCATCACTCGAATGACTGGCTGCAATTTGTCGATTTGGCCTCGGTCCGAGCGTGAATGGACGACAATGTGGGTCACCGACGCATCTATTTCGTTCACAACCGTGCCACCAAACAGCCGAACCTGTTGCACCAAAAGCTTCATCTCACCGAACGGGTCCACTTCGACGTGCTCTCCACCAAACTCTGCTCTTTGGTCATAGGGAACATACTCCTTCGCGGCGTGAACCATGGTGAACTGGTCAAAGTACACGACACAATGAGAGAGGAACGTGAATTCGCACTCCATCGCTTCTTCTTCCTCTGCCGCTAGTGCTTTCATTCCGGTCTGCCAGGGTTCGGCTAGCTCAGCGTCGCCACCATCATGCGTCGCCGCAGCTACACTCTTCAAACGCATGACTTCTTTGAAGACCAGACGCAGGTCATCTGGCTTCACGTGCTCTGTAAAATGATCGCCGAACTGATCGTACTCTTTCGCCAAAAGCGCGCGCATCGACTCGTTCGCGAAGACAAAGTCTCTTGCTTTCAATAGCAGCAGTCGGGACGACGAGATGCAGCCAGTGACCCAGTGCAGGTACACAATGTTGAAGCGTCCCTGTTTCACCAAATTGGCGACTTTGAAGCCAGCGTCTGACGCAGCCACGACGTAATCTGTGGTCCCTGCGATCGGATTCTGCACGATAGTTGATCCGTATGAGTGCAGCAGTTTCTCAACGACTTGTTTCGACACCTGACGCTCGTTCTCACCCATGATCTCCTTTGGCATCTCAAACTGCTTGGGTTTCTCGTACTTTCCAGGCAAGACGCAGAACTCCTTGCCTTCAAAAACGTTGCGCTTGAGTTCGACGCCTTCTAGCTTTGCTTGAGAGAAATCAGCGACAATACCACCAATCGGTCTCAACGTCGTGCTGAAACGCTTCGCCGCCCGCTTGATCGCTTTCTTCTGTCCCAAGGCGACATCTGCTGCGCGTTTGTTGAAAAGGCTCCTTCGCGCAGTATTCAAATCCTGCAAGTTCAAGCACTGGTACCACTGCTTGTCATTGCGGATCGCTTTGCAGCGCGGGAAACGGATCGTGAGGCCGGTCTGGTACAGCGTAGTGGACGTCAGCTCAAAGCCGTACACTTCCAGGATTTTCGAGTGGCGTGGATCAATCCACACATCAGGTTTCAAGTCGCTCTTCTGCGGCTTCCAGCCATTCAGGTGCGTAGGAATGTTGTCGTTGTCCCACGGTTGCCAGTGAGGCTCGAGTTCACGGCGCAGCTCCACCAGCTCGTCCCGGCTGTAGCCCGTGCCAGCTTTTGCAAAGGTATACACCACTGGACACGGAGCGCCGGGCTTCATCGCTTCTTCAGCTGCCGCTTCATCAAAAGCTCGAGATAGAACGCCCAGGAGAAACACCGAGACGTCACCACTTCTGCGTCGCCCGGTGCCGTAGAAGCCGCCGACGATGATCACGTCCAAGTTCGTCGTCATACCGGCGTAATCTGGCTTGAGCTTGATCCATTTCTTGGCTTTCCGACTGCTCTCACCGCACATGTAGTGCGAGTCGATATCTTTCAGGATCACGCCCTCGCCGCCATTTGAGACTTGCTTGTCCACCTCTGCCATCACCATCTCGTGCCGCTCTTTCGTCGACTTGGAATTCACGATCGTCTGCTCAATGATGACGATGCGGTGATCAAGGGGCTTGAGCACCTTGAGAAGCAGCTGTCGACGCGCATACTGAGGCAGCCCCATCACAGCACTAACCCCACCTGGACCTCTGTAGACTTCACGAATGAGCTGCTCGGCTTTCTCGCCACCCAGGTACACGACGTCCCACACCACGTAGCAGAGCCACTTGTTCGTGTTCTCGCCTGCGCGCATCGCATTCGCGACGTTTTTTAGTATGCCGAACTCGCGCATGCGGTACTCCAAGTTGTCCCAGACCATCATCTCGCCGTCGAAGATCACGTCGACGCCGGGGATCACTTGCGAGAGCACATACGGCGTGATGCCCGATTCATAGTTCTCCGTGTAGTTGATCCCGTTGCGCGAGATGAACTGCACCTTCCTGTTTTTCACGTGACACGTGATGCGCTCCCCATCCAGCTTGGGCTCCATGACGAACACATCAGACTTGATCGCAGTCGTGCACTCGCCAAAGTCCACTCGCTTGGCGAGCATGGGCGAAAACACCTGGAATGGCTCGATCTTCGGCACGTATCGGATCGACGAATTGCGCAGGTCCACGCACACCTTGTGTAGATCACTTGTGTGGTTATACATTTCCATGGCGTCCGGGTGGATGAAGTTGAGCACACGCTCATGATGCAGACCGATCTTTAGGTCCTTCAGCAAGATGCGCACAATCCACTTCTGCTCGTTCGCGGGGAACTCGGTCGCGAGGCGCATGAACACCTTCTTGCGCGCTGCATTGTCCTCCGCCTTCACCAACTGGTCAAGCAGTTCGTTCACAAAGCCCACAGTGTGTTGGTGCTTCTTGTTACCCACGAGACTGCGGTAGATCAAAATGTCGTAGAGCACGGCGGCGAAGTCACCCACAGCCTTGCTCTGCACGACCGTCGGGTCGTTAAAGTTCTCGAGCTTCTGCGCGTCCCTGCTCTCGGAGGACATACCCAGCACGTCAATGTATACCTTGGCAATCTTCTTCTCCTTGAGGTTGTACGTGCGCCCGCGGTCCAGTTGCGGCAGCAGCAGCCGCAGCAGAGGGTACATGTCGCCGCTGTCGCCGAGTTCCTGGCGCAGCGTGTTGCTGAACACAAGACGCAACTTCGCGTCCCTCTTCGGGGTCTTCTCCACGGCGTCGAGCATGCGGCAGCAGCCGGCGAACGACAGCACATTCGCTGCGCTGGTTGCGGAGCGTGTGGCTGTGCTCGTGGTGATGGTGTCGTCCGCCGGTACCATGTTGCTGCTGGGGCACTTGCGGAATGAGTCACGAACCCAAAAATCCTGGCGCAGCGAGTCCCTAGCAGTACTATTTTGGTAATATATATAGTATATAGATCTATATGTGAAATATAGTGTGCTAAAATGGCTACAAACACGCAACAACTCACTTCATTTCTTCCATCATCTCTTTCTGTCAAGCATGGGGCTGTGTGTGTATGTGTGGCTGTGTGTGGTGCTCACTTCCCAAGCCCTTCCCACCCACTGGAGAGCCGCCGCCGCCCAACCCAAGCTCAAGCTCAAGCGCTGCTGCCCAAGAGCCACACTCGCCGCGTTGAGCAGTCCCATCAGCAACTAAAGTACGTGGCGCACGCAACATCAAGAAGCAACAGCAAATACCAGCAGCAGCAGCGATGCCGGGGCTCTTGGAGATCCTGGGCGCGGCCTACGAGGTCTCGACCGTCGTGACGGACGTGATTCTCAACTCCGAGTACATCAAGCGCAAGTGGATCGAGGAGTACATTCTCTCCATCGTCTTCCTGGTCTTCAGCGGATTCGTCATGGGCATCGTGGGCGTCGCGCTCGAAATGAAGCAGCGCAACCGCTACGTGCGCCACAAGTCGCTCAACATGCTCATCGCGTTCGTGCTGGGTCTACTGCAGCTGCGCGTGCTCGTCGAGACGCTCTTCGTGTTCACAGCGGCAAAGAAGGCGAACAGCGCGGCGACGAACCATCCGGCGCAGCTGCCGATGCCGCAACAGGCGCCGGTTCGCAACAACGCAACAGCGGCAACGTCTGCGGCTCGTAATGCTGCGAATGCGGCCCGTGAGAACGAACTCTCGGTGCAGAAGCTCACCGACGGACTCAAGTTCGCGACTTTCGTACAAGCGATCGTGCGCGACATCCCGATCTTCATCATCCAGGCGAACGCGACAATTCACTACCGCAAGTGGAAGCTGCTGGATCTCTGGGCCGTGGTGTCCACAGGCATCACGCTGCTGCACGGCGTGGCCAGCTACATCTGCAAGAAAGACAAGGGGGCGCTGCGTTACGCGGGCTTCCTATTCATCTTTGGGCAGTTTGTGCTGCGCGTAGGCGCGATCTTGCTGGTCGCGATGACCACGGAGCTCTGGGTCGCATATTACGCCGGTATCCTCACGATTAGTTCGGTGCTCTGGTGCGCTATCCTCAAGATCGCGCACACGAGCTCCAAGTTCAGCGTACAGTTCACGCGCGCGATCCTCTTCTTCCCGTTCTTCACGCTCTTCGTGGTCGACGCGTCGCAGCTCACGTCGCGTCACGGCTCGGCGCGCAAAACGCTCATGGGCAAGAGACTGTGGGCCGTGCACACCTGGCGCTTGTGTGAGAGCTGCTTTGGCGTGTTCTTTGCCGTGTATCACACGCGGTACACGGACTTTGGGGTCTCGACCGACAAGCAGGTCGCGATCATCGGTAGCATCTGTGGGGCAGTCTACTTCTTCACCCTGGCAGTATTTCTGTGCGTGGTGGCATGCACGACCAAGCCCAAGGCACTTTCGGGTGGTCCCTTCGACTTGGAGGAGGCTAACTTGCCCGCGATCGTGCACGCGCAACGCGGGGACCACACACCGAGCGTCGCGTACAGCACCCTCGCCGCGCAGGCCTAGTGAGTTTGCATCCAAGTGTATATGTAGGGTCGTGCGTATAACAAACACAATTGATTCCTATGATCTTGCCGTCACCGCATGAGTTTCACGGATGGAAATGGGTTCACACACTTGAACCCATGTTCTGAGCATGTTGGCTGTCACAACACATAACCGACATGCACATCACCTCTCGCTTTTGGCGGTAACAAATTCGTGCCACACGCGCAGCATTTGAAGTGATGCCGGACGGAAGGATGCAGCGCAACTGCAAGTAACATGCGCGAACACGCAGGATGCAGTTGCTGTCGGAGAGCGAGAAAGCGCGCTTCTTCACGCAGCTGGACGCGCTAATGCTGACCGATAGCTCAGTAACCAAGAGCAGCAAAGAAGCAGTCGCCAACAGCCGCGAGGAAAGATCAGCTTGTGAAAGAGTGGACGCCGATCTTCTTCGCGACTAATCCGGGCTTCAAAGTCCTTGCGGAAGGGGTTGGAGGGAAACTTATGATAACCGACGCATTCATCTGCCAGAAATCATCCAGTGCGTACTTTGGTCTTGCGGCATGGTATTCGAGGCTGATAACCTGGTTGCTGACGCTGGCAACATTGTGCTCTGCAGTGATGCAAATGAACTTGAATGCGCATCTGACAGATCCACTGGAAGAACTAATGGAGTACTTGTACGTTGAGCGCGACATCTGGCGCGAATACATGTACAAGGTGGTAATGAATGACCCCTTCGGTTTGTTGCCCTCTCTTGCCTTCATTGGGATCCAACCAACGCGTGAGATTTGGTGCAGACGACTTGGTTCACATCTCGGATCACTACATGGGCGGCTGCGATACATACATGGGTGGCTGTCAGGTGTCGAAGGTGAAAGTGACTCGCTTTGTCTTTCCTGCTGTCTAATGTCACTTACTAAGTCCTTCTGTCTTCCAGGACCTCCCACACCGCCGCATCGACATTAAAGTGTGCCCTCGACGCTGCTTTGGGTTCGCGATCTTGTGCTTCACGGTCAGCGATCACTTCAATCGCAGAATTCGGTTGTTTGCAAGGAAGAAAGGTTGGAGTCTCTCGGACCGCGCTCTCAAGCCCGCGGCTCGCGTGAATGGGAAGGACGTATCGAAGGGCGAGACCATGATCTGCACTTCGGAGGTGGATGGATGTCTTCATTGTGCTGGGCATGGAGCACAAGGACCCGCAGAAGCGCAACTGCTTTGACATCCGCTTTATCGACGAAGACGAAGCGAATGCGAAGAAGAAAGGAGGAGGGGAGGCGGTTGATGAGGAAGATGGCGATGGATAGAAAGCCTCCTTTGGTAGACCGCTGGTGAACTGAGCTGTGTGAGCGAAGGATATGAAGCAGAGAAGGCAAAGGAGTCGAAGTTGGTGAGAATGAAAATTTCTATGAAAATTGCATTGATTCTGCATTGGACACAAGTATACTTAAACAAAGTAAGCTGTCTAACATACAAGAACACGATCTGATTTGCTTTTGCATTTGGGCAAGTTGAAAAAAGCTCCATCCACGAAAACGAGAACAAGTGAGCAAGTGAGCACGTGAGCGAGCAGGATGCCGCTCTTCCTGGCGAACCTGGCGATGGCCAGCTACTTCCTGGCGCTCTGCTACACGCTAGTGACGGTCGTGACGTTCACCAAGTACTGGGAGGTGCGGCGCGTACTGCGGCAGCACCACCACACGGGCTGGAGCACCGTGCAGCTGCTGGTGCTCAGCGTTGCGCTCGGCTGCCTCTTCCGCACGGCGACGTTCTCGACGCTCTGCTTCTTCGACTCACAGAACGCAGAGCTCATGCCACCAAGCAACGGCGGCAACAGCGGTGGTCTCGTCGGTCACGGCGGTGGCTTCAAGTACGGATGGCTCAACGGCGGTCCGGATGATGACGATGCGAGCGGATCCGGAGGCGACGACGGCGACAACACGCAGAAGGAGCTGGATTTCTACAACAAGGTTGTCGCAGTGCTGTTCAACCTGCCCGATTTTTTGTTCGTCTCGTCGTATCTGCTGCTCGTGCTCGTCTGGGCTGAGGCGTTCCAGTCGGTAAGGCTTGTTGCTACCGCGTACGACACGATAGTCCTGCCATTTGTACAGCTAGCTAATTGGATATCTTGATGGTGTCGTTGTCTACTTTCAACAGTCTCGCCGCCACTGGTTCTCGGCGACGGAGTTCCGCCGCCGGTGGATGATCTTCTACCTCATCTTCAACGGGAGCCTCTACCTCATGCAGCTGGTGCTTTACACCGCGCTCTTCCTGTTCGACAAGCAAGGGATCTTCCGGGACGACAAGCAGGACCGACTCAGTCTAGTGCGTACCTGCAGTGCGATAAGCTGATCCTCTTGTAGTAATATCTGCCACGGAACTCTTACACTCATTACCACCGTGCTGGCAGATCCCTGAGATGATCTTCTATGTGGTAGCAGCAACCGACCTCTTCTTGCCGCTCATCATCCTCTCGACGTGGTTCTACCTCACGCTCTCGCTCTCTGGGTTCCCGTACAAGTCACAGTCTGCGCGCTTCCGGCTGAAACGCGTGGGCCGACTGGCAATGGCGTGGAGCGTTGGACGTATCCTCTACAGTGTCATGACACTGTTGACGTTCACGAAGGTACGGATTTGTTTTAAAATGCAAATGGATGGCACTCGAATGTTGGTTCGCTAATGCTTTGTGTGTGGGGCTGTGATTTGCTTGCTCAAGGGATGGTTCAACGTCGGTCGAGGCAGCGCATCGGTATGTTTTGGACATCATCTTCAAGCTCAATGTCCATGTCACCTCTTGGCTGACTCTTTCACACTGTGACTGTGTTCATTGTCGTTGCGTGTCCTCAGATTCAGTCGATGCTGCTAGTGGCAGTGTTTATTGCAGCTGAGCTCATACCGATTTATCTGACACTCGACTCGCGGCTACTAGCGATGCTCTCGGTGGAGAACTACGAGCCATTGCTCGAGAGTTCCGATCTCTTTAACTAGTGGCCTTTCACACCTGTTTCGAAGAAAGTCAATTGTATTTGCGTCTGTCATGCCATGTATGGCTTTAAACTGTCTGGGCAGGTCGTTGATGATTTCGCGGCAGCAACTTCGAGAACGAATGTTGTGAACACGCGTGAAACGGTTTCACGACAGTGACTTGCTAACTTTGGTGCCGTGACGCGAATCAAGCCCATGTCAGTGAACGCGCCGACGGTAGTCAGAAAGCTCCAGTTTTCAAGCAAAACGGTGAGCCCAGCACCTAGTGTTGGCAACATGAGCAAGGAAGTGGATGAGTGGGAGCAGAGGATGATACGCGCTGTTGCGCAATACCAGGTAAGCCGAGCAGCTTTCACTTTAGCTGCATCACTCTGTATTTCACTATCTTCGTTGACACCTCGCTCTCGATTATGACCCCAGACCGACTTTGAGCACCAGAAGCACGCGTTGCAGCTACAGATCGAGACAAACCCGGTGCGTTTGACTAGCACTGATCGCATACTGTTCTTTGCGTCTATCGAGACTCTGACTTGATGGCAATGACGCTCTGTATCTGGTGCCGGCAGCTCCAGTTTCAGCCGTCGCCTGTGCTTGTGCAGCTGTTGGGGGGCGACAAACACCAGCACGTTTTATCGAAATCTGTAAAACAGCAGAAGCAGAAGACCAAAAACACCGAGTACCTCGAGCGGAAGGTATGTATCTGAAGGTCAATCGCACTGTAGCCTTAACATCCGTCTTAGCCCAGTGTGCTGCCTGTGACTACAGCTGGAGTCGGAAGTCCGGCAGCACTACGAGCTCGAGAATGCGCAGTCGTGTGCGAAGTGGAAGAAGCTCCACCTGCAAAGCACGGAGTTGCACCAAAAGCTCGCACAGCAGATTGAAAGCGAGTTGCAGCAACTGAGCAAGCGCCTGGGTGTCTCGTACACACCTCCGGTCCGCCATGATTTGCAGCTTACCGTCGAAAGCAGCACGGTGGAAGGCACTACAGCTTCGAGCAACCAACCTCTATGTGCGTCGACAGCATTCTCGAGTCAGGATGAAGACAATCTTCGACTCCAGCTGACAAGTGACTGGATCCAACAAGAGCGCTTCAACATCCAGGAGGCGTTCACGAACCAGATCAAGAAGATCCAGGCAGACTTTGAGAGCTTTCTCGCGAGACTGGATGAGGGATTCGAAGTCGAGCGTCAGAGAATCGTGAGCTCGTACTCCGAAGTCAATCGGGCAGCTGACGACCAGCGATTGAAAGTGTCAACACCACTTGGAAACGTTCGAAAGCAGCAGGTTGTGTTTGATCGAGGTAACCAGCAATTCGAGAAGCAGTTCAAGAGCAACGCAAAGCGTCATATGCTCGTGCACACCGCCCCCGTAGTGGATCTGTTGGGCACCTCTCGCGGCCCGTCCTTGCTAAAGTCTCGGCACTTTCAGAGCAGCAGTAACAGCAACAATCGGAAATCGGACGTGTCGGAAATGCAGCAGCAGCTTGACGACTTACAAGCGCAGATACAAGCCATGAAAAAGGTGCGTAAGGAGTTTGTATGTGAATTGATCTATGAAAAGCTGATTATCTTACGTTGGCCGGCATCACTGGATTTGCAGGCTGCTGAGGAAAAGCTCAAGGATGGCAGGGACTGGATCGGCAGGCAGTGCGCACACTTGTTCAGCCAGCTCGACAGCAAAGAGACCGAGGCGAGGCTCCTTTTTATGATTCAAACGCAGCACCAGAGTGCGACGAGAGCTCTCCTCAAGCGCATCACGCAGATTGCCCAGGCGATTCGAAGAGGTGAAGGCGTGTAGATGTAAACGATCATTACAACAAGTGAGTACTCTGCACCTGGTTTTTCTTTCTTACATACAAAAAGCAGAGGTTATCAAGAAGACACGCTTAGGTTTTAGCCTCGACACCATCAAGGACGACGAAGTCCAGCGCCAGTCACTGCAACTGCTGCTGGCGGATGTGCTGCGCGTCCCAGGCCGCGGCATCTTCCAGTTCCTCTCTATTGGAGATGTCATGCACCTACTGAACTGCTGCTCAGCATTGAGGAGCAACCAGCAGATCCCAGCTGTAGCGATATACAGCTGGTAGGCAACGTGGCAATGGAGTATGAGTACGTTCACGTCAGAGGGCTCGGCATCTTTAAAGGCAATGAGGTGCTCGCAGTCGAGATTGCTCGTTTGCACGAACTCACGTTCCGCAGGGGCAGTGGGGGCTTGGGGGGATATGCCCGCTGCCTCGTACTTGCAGCAGCTGTCACTATTCGCAGGTCTCAAAGTGAGTATTCGCTCGAAGTTCTACTATGCACAACCCTCGATGAGGCTTGTCCCTTTGGAATCGAAGCTGCCAAAAACCAGTGAACGCTGGATGCAAGCTAAGGTACTTAACAAAGCCGCTGACGGACTTGGAGATAAGCTCACGAGCATGTCAATCTTCACGGTGTTTGTTTCATATTTCACGATGGACCCCATGCAATCTTACGAAAGAAAGGGGAATTACTGGACTGAGTTCTGTTTGGACCTGGTGACTACTTCCACCCTTCGCAAGTATGCCCCGAGTTCCTCCTGCCTCTGTGTGAAGGGCACTCTCCTGTTTAGTTTGATGTCGATGGCTATGGGAGGATTCACGAGATGGTGGTTAAATAAACGCCAGGTTGAGCTGGTCGTCGAAGGGCTTGAGCAGCGGCGCCAGCAGGTTCTTCTCGTGTGGCGGCAGGTTCTCGCGGATCTTCACGAGCTCATCGTACTTGGAGCCCATCTTTTCGACGATCTTGTTGAGCTTGTGCTGTGCATCGGCGTCACCGCCCTGCGCGACCTTGGCCTTGAACGACAGAAAGTGGCGCAGCAACTCGTTCACGTCGTGGAACTGGTTGTACACCTGCTTTTTGAACTCCGTCGGAATGTACTCGGCCGTCATGGCCCCACTGCCAAAGGCACCAGAGGACGATGACGACGACGACGAGCTGTCAACACCGGAGTCCGAACAGGAGACGATCTCACTGAGGATGTCGAGCGACGTCTTGGCCGTCGGGAACGCCTTTGTGAGCGGCAGCGTCTCGCGACAGATGCGCTGGAATTGGCTCGCGGCATCGACGAGCGAGCCTCCAGTCTGTAGACCTCCACCCGCGAGCGTCTGTTGCTGGAAGTAGCGCGACTCGTCCTCAAGCGTCAACGGGTTGTATGGTGGCGGCTGTTTGCCCTGTAGGTCGTCCAGCAGCGTGGCTTCACGCAGGTTGTCGTGGAAGTTCGGGCGCGACTTCATCATGAGTGACGACGCCTCCGATGGGTTGCTCTGCAGTTTGCCGGCGTGCGACGGATCGAGCACGTACGCGCCGTGGCGGTTGAACTTTGCGATCGTGATGGTTGATCCATCGTCTTTGGCCATCGGTTGCTTCTTGCCCATGCCGCGCTGCAGCGTCGAGAAGTCCTCCTCAGTGGATGTGAGGTCCACAAGTGGATCCACCACTGCGCGCGGGTCCACCGTCGTACCCTTGTTCATCTCCTTTTCCTTCTCCTCGTACTTAGTGAACATGTCCTCGTGGCCGGCCTTGCGGTCGCGGTGGAAGTACTTGGACTTGAAGAACGCGCTCCAGAACTCCGTCTCCGTCATCTTGTCCGGTACCTGCGACTGGTACGCCAAGTGCACGGCCGGGTACTGGATGAAGATCTGGTGAATCACCTCGGCGTTCAAATTGTACTTGACTACGTTGCCACCCGCGTCATTGTCGCCACTCAGGTCTGTCAGAATCGCGGATGTTTTGCCCGTCTTCTGCCGCTTGCTCGCCTCGTTCGCGATCAAGTGGCGTCTACTTGCCCAGAAGTCCTCCTCTGAGATCAGCCCCTCGTTTACCATCTCCATGTGCTGCCGCTTGAGCGTCGGGTTCGCGGCAAGAAGCGCCGCGCGCTGCTTGATCTCCGTCGCATTGCAGAGCGGCGTGCGCACCGCCGATGATGAGGACGCGTGTTGTTTCTGCTGCTTGCTGCTCGCGAGGATCCACTTGGCAATAAGCTCCTTAGCCGCGTCGCGCACCTCGAAAGCGTGCTCGAGTGACTTGGCGCTGATGAACTCAAGTACGAGCGTTGCGTTGTTGTTGGTCGTCATGCGCAGCCGGATCATCGCCTTGGGCGACGAGAGCGACGACACCTGCTGGTCCTGCACGGTCGTCCACGAGACCACGATCTGCTTGGCCGCGCTGCCATTACTGGCTGCGGGGTCGTTTGACGCGTCGTCGGGTGTCCAGCGCAGACACTTCTCGGAGAACTCGGCCCTGCCGTCGCGCTTCTTCACGCGCACGAGCGCCGTGAGCACCACGTCCGTCATGCTCGCTCGCTCCTCTTGCTTCTGCAAGCGCTGCAAACCGATACGGGGAAAGATGTCGTATTTAGTCGAGTATCTGTGGTCAACTAGCGTAGTTTTCCATTTAAAGGCCCTCACTCGAATAGTGCTCTCAAATGATAATACCGGTAGACACCCTTACAAACTTCTATATAACAGAAAACCTGCACTCGGGTTGTCAAAAGTGAGCGCACAGCAAGTGCTAAAACGAGCCAGCAACCAGAAAGCGAGCTGGCCATCACAATCCGTAACTCCATCAAGCCCCACGCGCGACGACGACGACGAGCGGAAGATGACGCTGCTGCGGCTGCTTACGGGACTTCAGGCGCTCGTGCTGCTAGTGCTGACTGTGGTGCTCAGCGGTGACGCGTCGACGGTTGTGGGCGCTGCGGAGTACCGGCGCCATACGAACAACTGGGCTGTCGTGGTGCGTTCTGAAGCGGCGAAGTGCTCCATATAGATGTGTTCTTGAACTCACGAGTGACGTATGTGTGAGCAGGTGGACACGTCGCGCTTCTGGAACAACTACCGGCACATCGCGAATGCGCTCTCGCTGTACCACTCGGTGAAGCGACTCGGGATCCCGGACAGCCAGATCATCCTGATGCTCGCGGACCAAATGCCATGCAACTCGCGCAACTGCTTCCCGGGTGAGGTCTTCAACAGCCGCACGCAGAAGATCAACCTGTGCGTCTCTTGTTTTCCTCTCACTCGCGGTATTTGTGTCGTAAGTGAAGATAACTGACCAGCGCGTGTGGTATTATGTAGGTACGGGAAGAACGTTGAAGTGGACTACCGCGGCGCCGAGGTCACGGTCGCGAACTTCATCACTGTGCTGACGGGGCGTCACCAGCCAGGGACGCCCGCATCCAAGAAGCTCGATACTGATGAGAACAGCAACGTCTTCGTACGGTAGCCTTTGGTTCTAATAATCCTGCTGCATACGACACTGCTTGCTAACTCTCATTGCGTGCTGAATTGCCGTGATGTTCATGCAGATCTTCATGACCGGTCATGGTGGTGACGGCTTCTTGAAATTCCAGGTTTGTTACAACAACGTCCTTGCTGGGAGAGTACCTCTCGTATTCATGCCTTGTGTATCTACCTTCCGGAATGTCTCGTTTAGGACTTCGAAGAGCTTTCGAGCCAGGATATTGCCGATGCGATCCAGGAGATGCACGTGAAGAAACGGTACGAAAGTGCTTTGTTTCATGACTCGAAAATCTCAGCTTTAGCAACACAAGGCATTCACTCGCTTACTCGCTCCTGATATGTATAGATACAACGAGATCTTCTTCATGGTCGACACGTGCCAGGCCGGCTCGCTCTCGAACGCCATCGTGTCCCCGAATGTGGTCACGATTGGCAGCTCGCAGACTGGCGAGAGCTCGTACGCGCACCACTCAGACCAGGACGTACGTGGATGCTAAAGTGTGTGCGTCGTGATTGCGTCTGTGGAACGAACTTCTAACGCATATGTATGGCTGTGCCACCGTGTTCATCTAGCTGGGCTTGGCGGTGATCGATCGCTTCACGTACGCGACGCTAGACTACCTGCAGCGTATGAAGGTGGGCGACTGGATCCGCGATGCCTCTCTGCGGGACCTTTTCAACTTCTACGATCCACGCATGCTCTACTCCACGCCGGACTACCGCGCTGACATTCTCGGTCGCTCGATCGACGACGTTCCCATCACGGACTTTTTTGGCTCGATCCTCGACGTCCAGCTGCACTACGACGAAGAGGCGTATCCGCTGGAGGCAGATGACGGCGAGATCTCTGAAGGAGCACTGCCAGCCACTGAACTTGTGAAGGAGGTACCTGTACAAGAAGAGAACAGCAACAGCAACAGCACCAGTCAACAGGAAGATGCGAAGCAGAAGCAGCGCCGTCAGCGACGCTTTGGGTTCTCGCCGGACTTCCTGCTGGTTGGCTCGGCGTTCGTGCTGGGCGCGGTGGTCGTCACGAATAAAAAGATTTAGAATAAAAATAATGAAATGCACGAGGGAGAAGGAACAGATGGATGACAGGCGCCTGTCACCTTCCTATCTTCCTGTCTTCTTCCAAGCTAAACGCTAAACTACTACCGACCCACTAAGACACGTGGCTAATACATGCGTACGACATATGGGATTACAAAGAGCTTCACTCGTCGTGGCGGTGGTCAGAGTCGGCGGACGTCGTGATGTTGGTGTGGCGGTACATGGAGTTCGGGTGTTCACTACTCTCGCCGTTGCGCAGGTGCTGCTGGCGGTGGTGGCCGTTGCTGCTGCTGCTGTGGTGATACTCGTGGTGATCGTGGCTGTGTCCATTGCCGTCGATGCTATCGCTGATACTGCTGATCGTCATGTGGCCGTTGTGGCTATTGCCATGAGGTGACGACTTGCGCACGTAGTGGCCATCAGTCAACGGTGGGTGGTTCCACGCCGGTACGAGCGCACGCACGACGAGCACAACAACGCCAGCCATCCAGATCGGTGACGTGAAGATGCAGAACGCGATCAGCATCGGACTCAGCAGTAACGCGAACGGGATGCTCAATGCCGTCGTGAAGTACCAGACGACCCATTTGCGGTTCTGCAAACGAAAGATATCCATATAAGTATACGAGCATATGCCGCGTCAACAAACTGTTGGCGGTAGAAAGACTACACACATGTTCATGCAATCGCCCTTACGTGGATGAACAGAGGCGCCTGCAGCACAAACGCCGGAAGCACGAGCTCGAGCACGCGGTCCACGACTTTCCTGCTCACACAATCACGATTACCAAATGTGGTTGGTCTGAGTATCAACGACCAGAGCGTTGCATCATCATGCACACAAGCGTTCGTACCGGATTTTCTGTACGGGGTGTGCGAGAATGCTGAGCTTGGATTTAATTGACGTCACGAACTGCTTGGCCGCCGGCTCGTAGCCCTCACCGTCCGCTTGCTGCTGCTGCTGCTCGTACTCATCGTGGCGCTTCAGGTGCAACTTCACCAGCTGCGGCGTGTACGGCGTGTTGAGCGGCGTACGGTCGTTGCGCAGCACACCCTGCAAATGAGCACGTGAGGGAGCCATTTATTTGGTTGCCGTCATGACATAAATATGCGCGCAACATTAGCTCTTCATATCAGCACTACCGCATCCTCTTCAGACTTCAACATGCCCCATCGTTATTTGAAACCCACCAGCGCCGAGGGTGGCGGCCCGTAGCCGTGCTTGCGGTAGGTGTCCCATTCGCCGTCCATCGTCATGGGCGTCAAGGCTTTCTCGGCGCCGTACGCGTTGATGCTGCTCATGCGCTCGCTGTGCAACGTTCCTGTTGGGTACAAAAAGGAACGAGGCATCCCGAAGTGTCAAGCTACCATCAAACGACATCATGATTATACACAGCCACGCCTCCAAATGCAAGCAAGTGGCGCCGCAATACTTGTGCAGCGCTCTATGCGCATAAATTGGCGGACGAACAAACGAGCCTGTACCAAAGAGTCTGTCGTCAGCTCCTGCTGCGCGCGCTACTGGTTCGACTGTCGTGCTCATGCGAACGCGTCGCTATTCACCCCACTCCACTCTGCTCCGCTCGCTCGCTCGCTCACTTGCACGCACGCGCGCGCCTGTTCCCAACTGCGGGCTACTGGTGGCGGTGGCGGCGTGTGCAGCGCTCAAGAGAGGAAGCGACAGGAGGCACCCAACGAACTGTGTGTGGGAGAATGGCGCAATGCGTGCGAATGAAGAAGGAAAGTCTGAAGCTCTTCGCAGAAATGGGGATGGATCGCCTTTGAAGCGCCAGAGTTCGAATTTAGGTGGCCCACGTAAAGAAGGGATGCTCAAGCCTTCCCGGCACAATGTCTTCACTTGAACAAAGTATGGGGCACAAAAAATCGAGCTTTTTCTTTTAGCAAAAAGAGCGTACCGTAGGATATCGTGGAGTGCATATCTTGCGTCTTGCATGGACGCATTTCATCGCGACGTGAACTGGAACTTGACGTCAATCGAGGTGGTTGTGGCGAACGATTTCATTCAACTCGTGTGTGTCGAAACCAACGGCTTATCAAGGTGTTGCTTGCTAGCAACAAGAGGCTCGCTGGCATTTTGTCAAATGTATGTTACAGCAAGTGACACCTCGTAACTCAACGTCACTTGGAAGTGCGTGACGACATGAAAAACTGCGTTTAGTGGCATAACGCAGCCGCATGTGATATCTAGAGTCTGACTGGGAGGAAGTGAGGCAATGGTGGGAACTATGCGTGCTACTGCAATCGGCAAATGCAACTGCAGCCAGTTGGTGCTTCGCCTGCACGATTCATTCAACACATAGCCCCACTCGAATGGTCAGTCCCATCTTGAACCTCATCGAGGCATACCTTTTAATAGCATACACGTCGCTACTTAGCTAATATGCAACAACAGGAGTTGGTTTAGCTCTGTACACTCCAGGCCAAAAATATACGGCCACCCACCTTTTTCCTCATAACTTTGCGACCACTAGGAGTTTAGCGATGCTGTTTGAGTATGTTATGTGACTGACTATACTGTATCCCTCTGCTGTGCTAACAACCCCATTTTC
>JAADWP010000573.1:0-19360 GCA_023336215.1 Globisporangium iwayamae
GTCGAAGTCTCGATGGTAGTCAACAGCATCCAGGCGCTGGACACGGTCGCGCAGCGGTTTACAGCCGACGTGACCTGGGAGCTCACGCTACCGGGAATCACGACGATCCGTGAGGACTCGGTGCTCCGAGAGCTCCTGGACCTGCTCGAGTTCAACGAGGATGCGCTCGAGTTCTCCAACTTGACGGACATGCGCTCGGAGAAGCCAATCGTGACGACACTGTCTCAGGAGGGCGAGCGTATCCAGTACTCCGACCCGTTCGTGCCCAAGGAGACCGTGACGCAAAAGCTACACCATCTCACGTACTCGCAGCGCGTCATCGCTGACTTCATCGAGGAGATGACGCTCCAGACGTTCCCATTTGACCAGCAGAAGCTTACGTTCTCGTTCAACATGAGCAAGGGCATCGCGCCGTTCATCCCGATTGCGCCAGTGTCGGGCGATCCAGGTAGATTCGCGCTCGAGAACTTTAAGCTGTGCAACGTCTGGAAGGCCGTGTGTGGTGACAAGCTCTTCGTTGGTAGCATTGTAGATCACAATGCGACCAAGGTCATCCGCTTCGAGATGATACTCGAGCGCCGCAGTATGTACTACCTCACGAACGTGGCGATCCCAGCCGCGATCATCACGTACCTCTGTTTCACGTCCTACGCGCCGCTCAAGGATACAGTCGGTGAGAAGAAGGGCTCCAACCTGATGGAGACGGACGCGCGGCTCGGGATCGTGCTCACGCTGCTGCTCACAGCCGTGACGTTCAAGAACCAGGTGGCATCGCTGATTCCACAGGTCTCGTACTTCACGACACTCGACAAGTACGTCTTCGTGTGTTTCATCATCACGTGCGCGGTGGCGGTTGAGAACGCGCTCTTCCCGCTCATCGCGACGTGGTGGGGAAAGACGGACTCGTGGCGCGAGTACTACCTGCTCTGGTTCTCTGGCTGGTTCTTTACGATCATCAATGTCGTCTGGAGCGTTCAGCTCTACCGCTACGTCTGTAAACGCAAGCAGCGCATCAATGTGCTCCTGGACGTCGCCGAGTACGTGAGTACGATCGCACATGAGATCCCCAACTACCACAAGGAGCAAATGGTACGCGCCCATCTCAAGGGGCTCAAGTGCGATCCGGAGCTAATCCCCAACTATTTCACGACCAAGCGCGGAGATGTGTTTGTAAAGCTGCCTCGCGACTCACCCATGGAAGAGCACCACAAGATCAAGTACCAGTCTGGCAGCGCCCGCCAGAAGGCGCAGGACGACATTGTCAAGTTTCGCGAGCTCGGACCGAGCAGCATGAACCCCATCGTGCTCTCTGTCGACATCCAGGGCGTTAGCCCGCACTACTCGCAGAACGTAGTCCGTAGCAGCTGAGTGAGATTCATCGTTTCATTGGTTGCAAAGAGCTCGTAGAATGCCAAAGTGCCTTACAAAATTATCAGTTTATACACGAAATTGGTTTTGGCAGCATCGGAAATTGTTTTCGCGCCATTGGAAATTGGTTTTGGCTCAGGGCCGCACCATAAAGAATCGAATGGGGAGGATTTTGACCCCGATATGGCGTTGAGTCTAAACCGCTTGCGATACTTACACTCCAGTATGTACCTCCGAGCCGACGAGTCAATCCAATTCGAGTCCACGAAGCAACCTACTACACCAGAGGTCTCCTGGCTTTGTGGCAGAGTGGACCACACCTTTTCCTATTTTGAATGAACTGTCGAAAAATGTCTCAGCGCTCGATCATCGGAAAGCAGAAAAGATCATCTTCGGATACCAGAACCAGAGCGAAAATGGAGACGATCGCGTTCCTCGACTGCTCGGCAGGCGTCGCGGGCGACATGCTCCTGGGCGCGCTCATCGACGCGGTACGCGTTTATAGTCTCTTTCTTTCTGCATGACTGCCTGTCTGCGCTGTTCTTGTGTGTAGCGCACCCTTGGAGCCCTCACACTCTATGATTTTGTGTTTCGTGACGCGCGTGTTGTCGTCTCTGTCGTGACTGAAGGGCGCGCCGCTGGACGATATCGTGAAGGGACTGCGCTCACTGCGTGCCATTGAGGGCGAGTGGGCGCTACGTACGGCACGAGTGTGGCAGGGGCCGGGGCGCATCGCCGGCACGAAAGTGCACGTCGACTCGGTCTACCAGCACCGCGAGGCTGCACCGCCGCAGGCTACGACGGCAAGCGCAGCTACGGCATCGAGTGAGTTAGATCATGATGACCACCACATGCACAATCATAGTTATGACCACGATCACTCGCATGCGCACGATCACGATCATGGACACAGTCAGGAAGCGAGCGAGCCAGCTGCGGTTGATTCAGCGGATGCACCGGTATTGAAAGTGGCGGAGCATAGTCACAGTCATGAATACGAGCATGACCATGGTCATAGTCATGGGCATGGCCATAGTCATGATCATGGACATGGGCATACCCACAGCCATGGAGACAAAAGCTCCGAGCCCATGCGCAACCTAAGCGACATCACAAAAATGATCATGAACAGCACGCTCTCCGAATGGGTGAAAAAGCAGAGCGTAGCCGTGTTCACACTGCTCGCCGAGGCCGAGGCGCACACGCACGGCACAACTGTGGACGAGATCCACTTCCACGAAGTCGGCGCGATCGATAGCATTGTCGATACCGTCGGCTGCGTGCTGGCGCTCGACCTACTGGGCGTGCGTCAGGTGTTCAGCTCCTTCCTGCCGTTCTCGTCCGGGACAGTCAAGTGCATGCACGGCTTGCTGCCCGTGCCGCCACCGGCGACGTTCAGACTCATGATCGGCATCCCAGTGTGTCCAGCGCCGAGAGGGTATGTATACATAATACTTGCATTTGTGTGTATACTTGTAGCTCTAAGTCGAAGACTCACCCTTGCTCACATTGTTGTGTATGTACGCATACAGCGCGAAGGGCGAGCTCGTGACGCCGACGGGCGTGAGCCTCGTGAAGGCGCTCTCGACGGCCTTTGGTGAGCCGCCGACGTTCATTCCGACGCACACGGGCGTGGGTGCCGGCATGAAGGAGTTCCCGTTCCACGCCAACATCGTGCGCGTGGCCATCGGCACGAAGATCGAGCCGAATGCTATGGCGAAGGCGTACGCAAACCCAGTCGTAACTGAGTCTGTAGCCAGCGTGACACAAGCTCAGGTTGAGCAGGACAGACTCATGGAGGAAGATGTGGTCGTGCTGGAGACAAACCTGGATGACCTGAACCCGCAGATCGTGGGCTTTGTCGTTGAACAGCTGCTGAACGAGAAGAAGCTCGCCTTGGACGTTTGGACGCTGCCCATCCAGATGAAGAAAAGCCGCCCCGGCATTTGCCTCAGGTGCGTTATCTTGAGCCGCTTGCTTTCCATGGGAGGTCGTTGACTCACGAGAGTACAAACAACTTCTGCTGGTGTATAGTGTGCTGTGCCAGCCCGAACAGGAAACCGCGGTGCTCAAAGTGCTCTTCCAAGAGACGACGACACTGGGAGTCCGCAAGTACGTACCATGGTGCTAGAAGAGCTTGTGCAGCATTCATTACCAATCATCCTGACCTTTTGCTCTGGTCAATTTGGACCGTTGGTCATGTAGAAAAGCCTTGCAGCGCGTGGTACTCCGGCGCGAGTTCATCACAATCCATGCTTTCGAGCGCCCCGTGGCCGTCAAGCTCGGGTTCTACGGCGAGAAACTCGTCAACGTCTACCCTGAGTACGAAGACTGCAAAGTACGCAAAAGCAAACGCTCTGAAGGTGATGTTGGTGAGGATGTGCAGTACTGTAGTCCTCACAGTCTGCTTCTCTCATGATGAGCAGAAAATTGCGAAAGCCCTGGCGGTCCCTCTACTCGACGTGATCCACAAGGTCCAGAGTCTCGCGACCGCGTTCATCGAGTCGCAATAGAACAACAGCCCCGTGGTTGTGGAAGACATCATCATCATCTTGTTCAGACATGTACGAGTGGCCAGCAACGCAGCAACGCCAACCAATTTTGATCCAGAGAGATGCCAAGTCGTCTCATATTTCTCTAGTCAGGTAAGGAATGTAGTAACAATGTCCATTGTTCTTAGGACACAGTAGGTATGAACTCAGCATTCCAGAGGTTATCATCTCTCCCACACAATAACGCACTACAAATCTCTCTCTCTATACAAGTATGGCGCGTTTTACCTCTTGAGCAGCGCCGGGATGTTCTTGATGTCGCCCGTGGACACGGCACCGATGAACATGCCCAGGCGCGCGGGCAGTACGCTGCGGAAGCACGTGGTCATGAACGAGTAGAACATCGAGTCGTAGGCGTAGTCCTCGGCGTTGAACATCGCGTCGAGCGCCTGCACAGCGCAGTCCTTGGCGTGCAGCGTCGCGCCCGGTACGTACGAGAAGAACGGGTTCTCGAGCTTGGCTGTCGTGTTGAAGTTTGTGTCGACGGGTCCCGGGCAGTAGCAGGTCACGGTCACGCCCGACGAGCGCAGCTCGTAGTTGATCGCCTGGCTCATGCTCAGCAGGTATGCCTTGGACGCGAAGTAGAGCGCCATGTAGGGCATGGGAACAGCCGAGCCAGCTGAACCGATGTTGAGCACGCGGCCGATCTTGCGATGCGCCATTTGTGGTACAATCGCCCTCATGAGCTTGGTGGCCGCGACAATGTTCAAATTGAGCTGCTCCTCGATCTGCTTCTCCGTGAGGCTCACAAAGTCGCCCGCGAGCGCCGCGCCGGCGTTGTTCACCAAGATGTCGACCACGAGCTCTTTCTTGTTCACGTAAGCAATGAGCTTTTGGACTCCCTCACTGGTGCTCAGGTCGCACACGCAGAGCTCCACCTCCACGGGCCGGTGCACGTTCTCGATCTCCACACGCATGCGCTCGAGCACCTCCTTCGAGCGCGCCGCGATGAGCAGCGAGTACTTTTTCTCAGCCAGCAGAAACGCCATCTCGCGCCCGATGCCCGAGGACGCGCCCGTCACGAGCGCGAAACGCTTGGCGTGTGGCACGGTCGGCTCGAAGGTCCACTTGTGGTAGCGCGCGAGCGCCACGTCGAGACAACCGAGCACGAAGAGTAGGAAGAGCACGACCTGCAGCCAGTAGACTGCGCGCTCGGCCTTAAGAAACGTCAGCGCGATGATGAGCGCGCCCGTGACGTGCACGCCGGGCGTCCACATGACCGCGTGTTTCTCCTTCTTCGCGCGCGCCATCGAGTTCTTCGTGGTTTCTTGGCGAAGAAAATGTGGTGACACGCAATTTTGTGCCAGGTCAGAGGTTGCGTATTTATACGAAGTGCTAAACCTGAAGTCCAGCATTTGACGGACTTAATCATTCTGCTGGCATTTGCGATAGGTTGTGAAAGGGACATTTTTTGAACTAGCCGAGTGAACGAGGTTTACTTATATGCTTTGCGTGCTCGTGTACCGTCACCCCCCGCTTAAGATCGTTCATTGATACGCAAGAGTGATGATTGCTTGTGTATCAATCAACAGGACCTGCTGGTCATCGAACGTGAAGTGTATCTTTCTCTATCAAGAGCAACAGGCCACAAGCTTATCTAGCAACACAACAGAGGAAGCCAATGGTGCAGAGCAACGCCGATAGCCTCTCCAGCGTGCTGCTGCATCCGGCGCTGCTCGGGTTCTCTGCCGCTGCCGCTATCGCTGCGCTCGCGCCACCGGAGCTCGTCGCGCGCGTAGTGCGCAATGCGCTGCTTGCGTATGTGATACTACTGCTGCTCGACATCGCGGTGACAAAGTACCATTTGGGGGAATACAAGCCCACGACACCGCAGCGTGGACGCTTCGCGCTCATCACGGGCGCGTCCTCGGGTATCGGCCGCGAAATGGCGTTCCAGCTCGCTGAGAAGAAGTATTCTCTGCTCATCGCGGCGCGCAACGAGGACGCGCTCACACGCGTACGCAAGGAGATCGAGGCACTGCACGCCCCTCACGTGCAGGTGGAGATCTGCGCCTGCGACTTATCGACAAGCGACGGGATCCAGAAGCTCACTAGCTTCGTGACAGACAAAAAACTGGTAATCGATATCCTGATCAACAACGCCGGTGCCTCGTGGACGAGCGACTTCTTAAGCCTGACTGACAGCCAAGTGAACGAGCTGCTCACACTCAATGTGCTCGCGATGACTAAACTGAGCCACGCGATCGTCCCTCAGATGGTAGCGCGAGGCGTGGGCCGTGTGCTGAACGTTGCCTCCATGTCGGCAGCGATCTCGATCCCCACGGCTGCGCTCTACGGGAGCTCCAAGTCGTTCATGCTGAGTCTGAGCCAGGCGATGAGCTATGAGCTACGCTCGTCGGGAGTGACTGTCACATGCGTGTGTCCTGGCCCCGTGCACACGAACTTTGGGAACGCGGCGCACTGCGACGCGTCGATCTACATGAACACGCCCGGATTGGCGCTTGACTCGAAGGATTGTGCGCGGCGCTCGCTCGCGGCCATGTTCCGCGCCGAGACGGACTTTTATGACTCGTTCGTGTCCCGCTGGGGCGCAGGGCTCTTCCGCACGCTGCTGCCGACGCGCCTCGGGCTGCTCCTCGCGGCCGTGACCATGAACGAGCCGCGCAAGCTATTGCAGATGATTCAGAGAGGAGGAAAAAGGGAGATTAGTTAGCCAAGAAGAGTTTATGCAACTCCATAGGATAATTTTTGATTTATCTTCACACACCGAAATAACATGACGCTTTCACACAGCCGGCTACTGCGTTTGACTTGCAGGACTCGTATTTCAGAAGCAAGAAGCAACAATGCGGCAGCTAGCTGGCCGGTTGTCTGTTGTGTTCGCCTGGCTAACGGCGCAGCAGCTGCCACTTCTTGCTGGGAGCGCTCCAGCTCGCGGCGCCCAGCCAGAGGCCGATGCGCGCCGGCGTGTAGCAGCGCATGAGCGTCGCGCCGATGTAGGCCGTGACCGTGTCGTAGCCATAGCCGTCGGCGTTGAACATGGCCGCGAGCGAGCGCTTGGCGCACGTGTGTGCGTCGAGCACCCCTCCGGAGGTCATGAACATGGCCTGCTCGCAGTCTGCGGCGGCGCTAAAGTTGGTCTTGACAGGACCAGGGAGAATGCACGTGACGGTCACGCCCGTGCCGCGAAGCTCGTAGTTGACCGATTGGCTGAAGTTGAGCAGGAACGCCTTGGAGCTGCCGTAGAGCGCGGCACCGGGAAGGCATACGGACGCTGACATGGAGCCGACGTTAAGGATGCGGCCCACGCCACGGGACACCATTTGCGGCGCGATGCCGCGCAGCAGCTTGACGACCGAGAGCACGTCGAGCGTGAGCATCTCCTCGATGGCCGCGGGGCTCGCGTCCACGAAGTTCTCACTGAAGGACGCCCCTGCGTTGTTAATGAGGATGTCAACCACAAGCTTGTTGTCAGCCACGAAGGCAAGCAACGTGTCGATGCCCTCGCTCTTGGAGAGGTCGCACGCACACACGAGCACCTGGACGGGCTGGTAGATCTTCTCGATGTCGGTGCGCACGGTCTCGAGGTTCTTGAGCGTGCGCGAGGCGATGATGAGCGAGTAGCCCTTCTTGGCGAGCTCGTAGGCGATCTCGCGGCCGATGCCAGAGGATGCGCCCGTCACGAGTGCGTAGCGCCTGGCCTGTGGTTGTGTGGCCTTGAACGTCCAGAGATGGTATTTCGTGAGCGCGATGTCGAACAGCACGAGCGCGAACTGGAAGATGAAGAGCGCGCGGAAGATCCACGCGACGATGAGCGCCGGAAGCAGGATGAGCGCGACGAGCGTGATGCCTACGCCCAGGAACGCCGGGTGACACAGCACGCTCGTGAGGCTCTTGTGGTTGCTGTACGCCATTTCGATGTCTGTCTTGTTCGTTCGGTTGATGGGGACGAGAGGAATTCGCGACTGACTGTGGTGAGTTTCTGAACGACGAGTGCAAAGTGCAGAACTCCTCAGATGATGAGGACGCACTGATCGTCCATACCTTTGCCAGCAGCTGGTGAGTGATCGCCTCCAGTGCGTTAGCGATTCGAGCTCGACAGGCGATTGCAAGCTCCGCATACTGAAGCGCAGTCACTGAAACCGACAGACAGGCAGGCGCAAGGGAACGGGCTGACGTACGCACGAGCAATCAGATCGTCCACCTCTTGACGTTATTAGGAGAGGGAAAAGAGCGCACTGAGGCCTCTTTATCTTTGCTGACACGCATCAAAATCTGTTCACTCTTGCTGAGAAGCAAGACTGTCGCCCGTGGCGTTGCCACTCAAAACAAATGACCAAGCCCTCTTAAAGTTGATGCTCTTGCTTTAACGGTCTCACTAAACACGGCCACGTACTATTGAGTGGTGCCAGAGACTGCAAGCAATGCGATTGGTTGCGATTTGAGATCTGATCAGATCAGCTCAGTTACTCATGTTGATATCAGAGACGACACCCTCGTCCCGTTCTACAGCTTTGATAAGCTCCAAACGAAAACATCTCAAGGTCGCCCGCTATGCCTAATGTCCCTACACACCACCTATCTATCTGCGCAGCAACTCGAGCTCCTTACCCTGCTCATGCATGCCGAGCGCACCGATGAAAGTCGCGAGGCGCGTGGGCATGATCCTGCCGCACACGAGCGCGCTGATGTAACTGCGCGGCGTGTCAAAGGCATAGGCGTCGCCGTCGAAGAGGCTCTCAAGCGCCAGGCGCGCGCAGTCGCCGGCGTCCAGGATGAATGGGACGTTGTTGAACACGGCGTTCTCGAGGTTGCCCGCGGCGGCAAAGTCGGTCTTCACTGGCCCCGGGCAGAAACACGTGACCGTCACGCCCGAGCCGCGCAGCTCGTAGCCCACAGCCTGGCTGAAGCTGCACATGAACGCCTTGGAGCTGCCGTAGAGCGCGCCATGCGGGACGCCCGTGAGCGACCCGACGAGCGACGCGATGTTGAGGATGCGCCCCACACCACGCGAAACCATCTGCGGCGCAATCGCGTGCACGAGCTTGGTGGACGCCACGACGTCGAGCATGAGTAGCTCATCGACCTTCGTGGCGCTCAGGTCGACAAAGTCGCCCACGAAGGACGCGCCGGCGTTGTTGACGAGGATGTCGACAATGAGTTGCTGATCATTGACGAACTTGATGAGCGCGTCGACACCCTCGCTCTTCGACAAGTCGCACGCACACAGGAGCACTTCGACGGCGCCGTTGATGCTCGTCGCGATGTGCTCACGCACCTTGTCGAGGTTTTGCTGCGTGCGCGAGGCCAGGATGAGCGAGTAGCCCTTCTTGGCGAGCTCGTAGGCGATCTCGCGGCCGATGCCAGAGGAGCCGCCCGTCACGAGCGCGTAGCGCTTGGCCTGCGGTTGTGTGGCCTTGAACGTCCAGAGATGGTATTTCGTGAGCGCGATGTCGAGCAGCACGAGCACGAGATAGCCGATGGCGACGGCGTGCACCAGCCACGCCGTGAGCGTCGACGGAAGCACCGAGAGCACGAGCACGGCGCCCGCGGTCACGGCCACAGGCGGGTGCGCCACGATGCTCAGCAGCGCCTTGGAGTTGCTCTTGGCCATGTCCTGTTCTGTGAGGAGGCTGTCTGTTGAGCTACTGTGGAAGGCGGCTGAATGCGGAATGGGCAGTAGTGGAATGGAGGGAGCGGTCCTGGCTGGTTTGTATGGGACAACAGTTAAACAGTTGGATAAGTATTTTTGTCCGAGGGAACGGCAGACAGGCCGGATCCAGACGGGTGCAAAGAAGATCACCGTCATCATCACCAAGAGCATTCCACGAGAGGATCACCTTTCTGCTGCATGCAATCTCATGCGTCCAGTCACTCGTGTACTGAGCATTTGACCTTCATGATGGTCACATACAGTATAACAACAACAAGTGTAGTTTCGTGCCCAGTCATTCATTCATTCGCTTGATGAGCTCATACGAGTGAGCTCATGCATCACTAATAGATACCGCAACGTTCAATTCCAAACGCCTACTTGGCATCTATCTATCTATCTATCTATCTATCTATCTCTTGAGCAGTGAGAAGATCTTGTCGGCCTCGTTCATCATCATGCCGCCGACGTAGGCGCGCAGCTTCATCGGTAGGATCACACGCGCGAGCACGCCAAGTAGGTACGCCGCGTTCGAGTCGTGCAGATACGCCTCGGCGTCGAACATGCCCTCGAGAGCCACGGTCGCGGCCGTCTTCGGGTCGATGAGCATGCCTGGCATCTTGGTGACGACGTTGTTGCCCGAGTCGCAAAAGTTCGTGGACACGGGACCCGGACAAAAGCACGTGAAGGTCACACCCGTGCCGCGCATCTCGTAGTTCATCGACATGCTCAGGTTGAGCATCATGGCCTTTGTGGAGCTGTAGATCGCGTGCGTGGGCAGCACGGCAACGGCCGCGCTCGAGGCCACGTTGAGGACGTGGCCGACGCCGCGCTTCGCCATTTGGCTCGCAAAGTGGTGCGAGAGCTTGGTCGATGCCAGCACGTTGAGCGTCAGCGCCTGATCAATCGTCTCCGCGCTCAGGTTGATGAGCAGGTCGTTGTACGTCACGAAGGCGTTGTTGACGAGGATGTCGATGACAAGCTCCTTCTGCGCCACAAAGTCGATGACTTGCTGGATGCCCGCGCTCGTGCCCAGGTCCGTCGCGAGCGTGAGCACGTCGACCTTGGTGTGCAGAGCCAGGATCTCGCTCTGCGTCTTGTCGAGCGCGCTCTGCGTGCGCGCCGCGAGGATGACCGAGTAGCCCTTGGCGGCGAGCTGGAAGGCAATCTCGCGGCCGATGCCCGTAGACCCGCCCGTGATGAGCGCGTAGTGGCCGGCCTGCGGCACCGTCGGCTTGAAGTTCCACAGATGGTACTTGGTGAGCGCCAGGTCGAGCACGACGAGGATGAAGTACGTGAACGCCATGTACCAGACGATGGACGTCGTGAGCGCAGCGGGCGCAATGGTCACGAAGAGCAACACCCCGCCGAAGGTGAGCAGGCCCGGGTGTGTGTACACGCTCTCGAGCGTCATGCTGTTGCTCTTGGTCATGATTGGTGCTTTTTGTCTGGGGGCGTCAGATGTTTGGGATGTGTGCGCTGCGGGTCTAAACGGAAAGTGTTGCTAGCGGTTGTTTGCGGAGACCGCCGCGAGCGACAAAGAGGTTTGCTGGCAGCGAGGCGAGGAAGGCCTCACAGCATCGCTCGAATGATGACGACGGAGCGTGCTCGAAGATTCGTGAGGGAAGGCCAGAATCAGACGCGCCAGCCCCGTTCTGTTTCTGATCGCCGCATCAGGTCACCCTGCAATCTGCAATGTGTGCGTCAACAAGAGCATCATATTGCATTGCGCTCGCTGATCGACTGCAAATCACTCGAAAGAAGTGAGCTCGGAAGTGAGGGTCACATGCAGATTGGCGACAGCAAAAGCGCCGCAAAAGGCTTGAGATGTAGCAAAAGCCGTCGCGCGCCACAGCTGCTCCGTTAGGTCGAGCCTATTGATTGATTAGCTCACAGCCCATCGCTGCGTCTTGGACAGAGTGTTCCAAGCAAACCACTCGACGCAAGTGCAAACGAACCGTCCTGTCCGGTGCTCATGCTTCTGAGCAAAGTGCTTGTCGCATTTGCATGGGCGCCACCGTCTCATCAGCAGCTAGAGCACGCTGGGATTGTGAGAAAAACTTATCCACCGCCGAGAAGGCTATTTTTAGCCTGTTTGCTTAGTAGCGCAACATCTCCGATTTAGCCATCAAGCTAGAAATAACCCTTGAATTGTCTACTCGAGGGGTATTTCAAGCACCCTGATTGGCTGGAAATTACTCCTGCGCAAAGCTGAGACTTTCTCAAAACAATAGCAGAGTGATGGTCTAATACTGAGTACTAGTCGAGTTTACATAAAAATCATTAATAATAGACGACTAAAGCGTATGCTACGTATATTGTATGATATCATACTATACAGATTGTATATACTGTATAGGTTCTCAGCTTGTAGTACCCTTCATCAAACCTTTGTATATTAAAATATCTTTTGAAATGATAAATATTAGACGTTCATTAATGAAGCTCCATAATGTAGAGCCTGAGCCTGCACTGGGATTGGTGGGTGTCACCTTGCGGTTTTGGCTCAGAAGCTCTGGCTGCCGCTCGCTCGGTCGCTCACTGGTGCGCTAAAAAAAGCGCCCGAGAGCTTCGGCGCCTGTCAGTCAGTCGCGTCCAGCATCGTGCTCGTCCAGCTGAGTTCGCCTTCCGACTTGCAGCAGCAGCACAGCCCCGGCAGAGCCATCTATTCCCGGGCGCTTTGCTTCTCTCACTCACTCGCCTGCTATTCTTACGCGAGAGAGAGCGTCTGCGCGCGTGTGAGTGAAACGAGGACCCAGTGAGCCAGCCGTCAGCAACACCCAGCAGCAGCTCGCAGTCACTGGACTCGACTACTTTCCGATCTCCTCCGCGTCGCCGAAGTCGAGCGAAGCAGCATTAACCACAGACGACGACCAAACGATCACGTGCAAATCAGAGCTTACAGTACAAGCTAGCACGTGACTGAGCTGCATCCACCCGCCTCACGCATTTACCCCTGCAATCGAGCCACCGATGGCGTCGACGATGGCCGCGCAACGCAGCACCAGCGACAGCAACACGCGCGCGATGGCGCTGAAGACACCACAAATGGCTGGTACCAGCGTCTCGATCTCGACGCCCACCATCGCACCCAAGCACGGCGTGACTGAGCCAGAACAGCAGAGCCCTGTCAGCAAAAGCAAGATCTCGTTCACACGAGGCGATATTGGCGATGAAAACGACGACGAATCAGTAGAGGAGCAGAGCTACCTACTGCTGCACCTCATCCGCGTGCTTGCGCTCTATTTGTACGTATACCTGGCGCAGAATCCGCTCCTCGTGGACGATCTGCTCCTGCACTCGGGCGGCACAGACCTGTTGACGACCCAGGCGAGCAAGCTCGAGCTCGAGCTGCACGCAATGCTGCTCGCGTATGTTGAGAACGAGATCGGGAGCAACCAATTCGACGGCCTCGTGCAGGAGAAGCACGTCTTTCTGGCGATTAAGAAGTTCTTCCGCCTCGAGAAAGTCAAGGCCGCGACCCAATGCCAGACGCTTGTGACACTGCTCTCGACCTACCTGTCGCTATTGCAGTCGCCCATCGTGCACTGTGAACCCTTCAGCATGCTCATCTCGACGCTCGAGTACCTCGCCAAGCAAAAGAAGAAGCAGGACGTGTCGCTCCCGCTTTTGTATCCGATCGTGAACGCCATCGACTCGCTCAGCATTGAGCAGCGCGAGTGCCTCGACGCGCTCACGACCTTCTGGAAATGGCTCGCGGCTCGCGACCCATCCGAAATGGTACGCGTGTGTGTGATTGTGCACATCATTGACTCACTGGGCCCAATCACTAACGAATGAATGGCTGTGAACCTACTCTGTAATTTACAGATCCTCACAAAGATCGTCAGCCGCCACCACTCGGTGATCATCCAGATCGACGACCGATCGTCTTCGTCACCATTCGAGCAAACTACAACAGCTCGCAAGCAGAATGGCGCTGACTTCGCGGAGCTCGGCGCGTGCTTCGTCACGACGTTGCTACACCACTCAGACCACATCTTCCGCCACGACCCCGAGGTAAGCTTTTCATCTTAATTTTTGAAATCTCTCAGCCTATCTTGAAGACAGTAAACTCACACATACATCGTGTTGCCTAAAGCAGTACTCGGACCTCCAGACGCCACTCGAGAGCGATACCGAGGACGACGAATCCGCTGAGGACGTCGGCTCGGAGCCAGTTTCGCCACCATCCACTCCAGCTGCTGTGGCCACTGGTATGGCGAGCAAGGCCCCGACGCTCCCACTGCTTAACACTGCTGAAGTGGAGGTCGCCACGCCTTCCCCTGCTCGCTCCACCACCAGTAGGGCGAGCAACAACAACAATGGTCCCAACTCCAAAGGCGCGTCCAAGTCCAAGGGCCGCCGCAAGAAGAAGGGCGGCGAGGATCAGAAGCTGCTCCAGGCCGTGGCCTCGGCCGCCGCCACTGCCGCCTCGGCCAAGCAGCAGCTTAAGAAGAAGCAGGAGGCGCTGGACGCGGACGTAGCCAGCAGCGGCCTACAGCCCGTGAACCCGGAGGACGAGTCGCTGCCGGCCGTGCTCTGCGTGACGATCGCCGCGGCTGCCGGCACGATCGCGGCCGCGCTCTGCGTCATCTTCACCTGAATCCGCCACGAGCAGCAGCAGCCACGCCAACCAGCCAAATAGTACCAGAAACAACAACCTACAGGCGCTACTTACTGGACCAAGACTAGCAAGCAAACTTCTCCTCATCGCATCTCATTGCCTGCACGTTATAAATTACCAAAACAACACGTACCTACCCCACCAGAGTACATTCAGAGTACTTCGGTTTCATTGTCTGTACAACCAACTACCCAACACAAGTCAGAAGCCGTAGGCTTCTCGCGCAAGCTCGATGAGACCCCACACGCCAGGTGAGACTGCGTGGTACGCAGTGGCGGCGCACGTCTGCGGGTCGTCGCAGGCGATGCCAATGCCGATGAGTACACTCAGCGCAACGGACACCAGCGGGAATAGCAAGTACGCGAGGGCCACACGCTGTTTCGATGACACTGCCGCCACTGATACCGCTGCTGGTACAGACGCAGTCGCCTGTATCGTAGTCACAGCCTCCTCTTCGGACCGGTTCAGCAGATAGAGACATGTCGAGTTGAAGCCGTAGACGACCGCGAGCAGGGGCACACGCACGAGCATGTTCATCCACTCGGCGCGTACGTGATAGAGCGCGAGCACGAGCGCCACGGGCAACACGACCACGACCAGGTTCAGCTGCGACAGCACGAAGAACATAAGCGTGATCAGCAGCAGGATTGCCGCCATCTTCGCTCCATACGCGACCTGACAACCGAGCACAGCCAGCGAATTCGTGGCGCCAAAGAGCGACGGCACTCCACCTGAGAAGAACGATTTTGTGTCCTTCTCCTGAGGACACACCGGTTTGATGAACGCGAGTTGACGTAGACTCTCAAAGAACACAAGTGCCATCACGAGCAGTACGATGAGCAGGTCCACTTTTGTCACGAGCCACACAAACTTCTTGCGCTCGCGCACCAAGTGCCGCCGCCACTCGAGTTGCTCCTGTTGTACGCACTTCAGACGTTCCTCGTCCTCTTTTTGTTTCTGTGCTTGACGCTGCAGTTCGAGCTTCTCGACCACGAGCAGCTGCTTCTGACGGAACTTCTCGCCCATGCGCTCGCGTTTGTCAATCTGCTTGGCGGCGTCGCGCTTTCGGCGCTCGTTCATCTTCATGATGTCTTGCTTGCGCAGCTCGTCGAACATGCCGCGCAGCGAGTTTACAAGCAGCATCGTGTTGCTGCGGTTCGCGAGGATCTCGCCAGCCTTCAGAACTGCATCCTTGCGCTCGGCGCCCATGCTCACAAAGTTGAGCGCGAGCGACTCGACGTTCTCGAGCACCTTGGCGTCCTTGTTGAAGATCGCGGCGCAAAAATTCTCTCGCCGCGTGTTCTCGAGTGCGTACTGCGCGCGCTCGACCTCTTCAAAGTGCGTCACCTCGAGCATCTCGGCGCGGTCCACAAATTTCTCAAGCTTGCGTGTCAACAGCACTTTCTCCTGCTCACTGTCGCCAGCGCCACTGGCGGTAAACGACTGGTGGTGGCTGTGGTGGGCTTGGCCGTTGACTGGACTCGTCGCAGCCTCAGTTGTCCTGGTCACCTCCAGCTTGGTGAATGCTGTCGTTGTTGATCCATTGACGGCACTGAGGCTGCTGTTGTTGAGGCTCAACATAGCCTGCTGCAACTCCTGCTTCACCTGGTGCTGTTCATTGATCTCGTCGAAGGCCTTCACGAAGAAACTGAACTCGTCCTTGCTCGCCAAACCATTCATTCGCGTACTGCCACCCATACTGGCGCTCATGCTCGCGCTCATATTCATGCTGTTGCTGAGCGAACCATTCTGCTGCTGGCGACCGTTCTCATCCAGTTGTGGCGCCGAGCTCTGACGCAAAGCAGAGAGCAGACTAACAAACTTGCCCTTCTGGATTGCCTCGCCGGCCTGCAGCTTGTCCATCAGCAGGTCCGAGATGCGCGAACTGAGCTGCTGCACCTTGACGCTCTGCACCGCGAGCTGCTGGACGCACGCGTCGATGGTCGTGAGCCACGCGTGCGTGTCCACGTAGCGCTTCCATCTCGTCGGTACACTGCCGCTCACGGACATGATCTCGATTACGACGTAGTCGCCCGTGCTGCGAATCTGCTCGAGTCTGTCGATCACCTCGAGCAGCGTCATCTCCTTCTTCGTGTCCACGCGCTTCGGTAGACCCGTGAGAAGCAGCGTGTCATCGTCAAAGCTTAAAGCAGTAAGCGCTTGGTCGAACTTTGTGGCCGCAGCGACAAACTCGAGATGCCGCAGACGCGCCATCGCCACTTTGCGAATCAAAAGCGATGACGTCACCGGGTACTTGCTGATCGCCTGGCTCAGACGCTGCGCGTCCTGCTCAAGGAACAGGCGGCGCAGCGTGCGCTGCTCCTGCACGTACTGCCACATGAAGCGCACGAGGTTCCACGTGGACACGAGGATGAGCGCGAGCACACAGAGACCGCAGATCACGACCACGAGCACAATCGCCTGCTCCTGCGTCGAGAGCTCCAGGATCGAAATGTCGCCACCGTTGATATCTTCCATGTCGTCGTCATGCAGCAGTTGCTCCGTGGAAGACTGAAGCTGGGCGCTCGAGCCTGTTGCGAGCAGCGTGTCTGCTGTTGTCTGCTGTTCAGGCTTCTTCTCGTTGGTGGTGTGATGTCTAGCAAAGTTGGGGGTGAGAGGAACAATACGCTCGACCTTGCTCTTGAACTCGCGGTAGCTCACAGTGCGCGTCGGGGACGGGATCTTTGATGCTGTTTTCGCTGTTGCCACCGGTAGAGGGGGCTTTGGCTTCATGTGCGCGCCTGAAAGATACGTCGATTACATACATAAAGATATTAGACAACCATGTGTGACACATCAGCATACGTATAACGTGTGGATGGTGTGCAGTACCTGGCTTTGCCGCTGCTTTCAGCAGCTCCGAGCCCTTGATATCCTGTGCTTCAATCGCGATCTTCGGTCGCTCACTCGGTCCATCTGCTCACATACCAGAACACAAAGCACAGTGGGTGAGCTACTCGCCACCACACGTTCTTACGAAGAAGCAATTGAGCCAAACAAAACGTCATCCTCACCTGAGAACGAGAAGTCCTGTACACGGATCTCCACTACATCGCCACACATAGCACAAATAAATAGAACAGCACTGTCAGCATCCACGAGCTACAGCACCCATCAGCACCATACAGTACTATCGTCACCACAGACAGCGCGAACGCAGCACGACATCCGCACCTTCCGAGGCGTCTCCTCTGTTGGCGGCCGCGGCGACGGACAGGATGAGCGCCAGCACCAGCGCTCTCGTGAGAAAAGAGCGCATGCCTACGTGTCTGTCGTGTGTATGTGCTTGTCGTCTGTCCCGTATTGGTGTCGCTCGGTGTTCCTTCGTCCACACGCACAGACGCAGCCGCGTCCTTCTCGTGGCTGCAGCTATTTCTTTTTCGCTTTCGCGCTGTTGGTCGAGTTCTGTGGATGAAACCAGGAAAACCCTTTGAAAGCTCGGCCAACATTCACTTTCTTCGGAAAACATTCAGACGACACTCAAAGCGAATGTCGTACAACGCCAGCCTCGCTGAAACCGCGGATGTTGATGGAATGTAGCTGCTGAGGTCGTCTGAAGAGGGCTTCGGATGTTGCTTGTTGTGCGCCAGCGCTCGAGCAGCATTCGATTCAGCCGCTGCGAAACCAAACTCAGCAGCTCCAAACGGATAGATGCGGCAGCGAGGGAGTTGTGTATTGCATACCTCGCTTTACCGAGTCGACAGAGGGAGTTCCGGAGAGTGTCGATCCCAACGACACAGTGACTTGAGTTCGGAGTTCTTCGTGCAAACGGTTGACTGAGCACTCGCTTTCAAGAACAATGAGGCGACGTTCGCTCAACACTCGATGGCTACACACCTATACCGTATCTCTCTCGGCCGCTTCACGCCCACCAAGCGAAGTGATAGTTCATTCGTGTGAGGTGGCTGCTCTTGAGTTGCTGTCGCAGCTGGAGTAACATCCAGTAGCGAGAGCTGTTTCTTCTGGATGGACACCAACCAAAACCGACTGATATCTTCGAACCCAAAATCAAATTCAAGCTTCCAGTTTTAAACACAAAACACCCCTCGTTGAGTACGGTACACCCTGCAACATAAGCGTTATTTTGCAGGACACGTTGTCGTAAGGAAATGCTTACGGCAACACACATCAACGACTCACTTGGCTTCACTATGCCACTCGTCTATTTTCCGTCCGCTGTCGAAAAATAGACAAGTGGCATAGTGGAGCCAAGTGAGTCGTCTACAATGAGCTACGGTGTTGCCTCAATTACCACAACGTAAGAAATAGTTGTCTAGTACGGTACTATCACCCAAAAATGATGTGCCAAAGCTGTACCCAAATGCGCACTTCGTGAGCATGACACGCTGCACAAGCAGCAAGCGCCATTCGCGCTTTCGCATCCTCGTCGACTCCAGCGATGTCCGCGACCGGATCGACTCACACACACAGCTGCAGCCCCTCGCGAGGCAGCACCGGCGGCGAGCGAACAACGCTGACGCTTCCTCCGTCGGTCACGGACGCGCAGGAGTGGTCTAGCGTCGTGCTCGACTACTCACTGCGCTTCGAACACGTAGCGCTTAATATTACATCAAACCGCATCCTGTATCACCTCAAGCTCGTGCTCCAGGAGCCGATCCCGCCTGCGTATCTCGAGTTCAGTAGCTACTTGTGCCTCGGATGGCCACTCGGAGGCATTTGGAAGATTACCAAGCGCGATGAGGGGAACCGCCGCATCACGTGCGTGGCGTGGAAGGAGACCGAGCTTTCGACGAACGAGATCACCGAGTTGGCCAAGGAGTACGTACCTGTGCCAGCCACGAGGCCCGCGGCTGCGAGCTTCGCTGAGACTCTTGTAGGGGCGTTTACTTTACATCCTACTGACACTTCGACACTACCAGCCACCACCAATGCGACGAATGGAGAACCCGAGTCTGAGTACGCGATCCACCCGCCGCCAAAGACGCTGTTTGACTGGAAGATGCAGCTGGGTACATGGAAGCATGTGAATCACTGGTTTGTGCGCGAAGTAGGGCTCCCACCAGCGTACGCCTCGCGCTTCGAAGTCCCAGTGGACATGCAGCTCTCAGTGAAGCTCTTCGCGGGCCTCACGCCCGTCGAAGTCTCGATGGTAGTCAACAGCATCCAGGCGCTGGACACGGTCGCGCAGCGGTTTACAGCCGACGTGACCTGGGAGCTCACGCTACCGGGAATCACGAC